>JAZDUA010000019.1:2625000-2890000 GCA_038098605.1 Gryllus longicercus | reverse complement strand
TCATATAGAATTGTGATATACTATTGTCGCTACTGCTAAAGGGATCATGATGAAGTCAACGAAGAAATAAAATGTTTCGTGTGCTGATAGGTGACGCTTATCCTCATTGATTTAAGAGAATCACTGGAAGATTCAAATGCCATACTTTTAAAGTTTAACGACTTTCAAATTATATTCAAATAAACGTTTTGAAATAACAAAGTATTTGTTCAGTTTTTTTTGAAAGACTGACAACAGCTAAAAAAATTATCTCGGCCTACATATGTAGCTCGTGCGAGCATGTGCGTTCAGAAAAGAGACACTAGTACTGCAGGGTTAAAATGCTTTAGGGCATCGCCGCGGCCACCCACTTCCTTCCCTCACATGTATCTCCTTCCTTCTCTACACGCTCTACCGCATTAAATAGCAATTTGGCTTTCAAATTGACGAGGTGTTTCTCAGTGTACCCGAAAACAATTTGAAAGAAAGTGCGTTGAAAATTTTGTCAAGTAAACCAGCAGAAAATGGAAAACCGAGTCTGTTCATTAGACACATCAATCCTCTGGCGAACATTATCCAGTAACGTGTAATTAAGAAACAAACAAAACAGTAGTATTTTGCCAGGAAGTCTGAAAGAATAATTTGAGTCAAGCGCGCAACGTTAGACGAACAACGGTGGCATCCCCCACTGATAATCTTATCTTTCCTGAACTGACCTTGAAGTAGAGCGCGTTGCCCCGTGTCTCTACTGATGGTCAGGGCAGTGAGAATAGCAAAATCAGAAATTTGCCAGGGTGCTAAGCCAAGTCCATTTCCTATAAAATGGTGTCGAGAAAGACACAGAGAAAAGACTTCCTGACCGTACCGGTGGTAGCGTGGCCAGAACCTAAGCGTCGCCGGCGCCGGGTCCCTTAATTCGGCTTGCGAATTGAAATGACAAGACTGATGGTCAGAGATTATGTGGTATGTACCAGCATGAGTTAACGAACGGCAGGGGAGAGGAAGAAACACAATGGAGCCTGTCTCGAAAGAAAACATTCCACACAGAGAAGTACCGTTTTCATCTCCTGTCCCGGAAATAGTCCTAATTAACGCGAAAATATACGTCATTTCATTACCGCGAAATCAATGCAGTGACCCGACGACGTTATTCCTGAAATCATGGCGTGGAGAGCCGTAGGATATGGTAACACGTCACCTGTGGTAGTGATTCAGAGTTCTCTGGTATGCCATTTGGAACATTGCACGTTTGCGTGTGTCACTGTTCCTCATTCAAAAGCCAGCTAGCACAGTTTCCCAACTAGTCAGCAGACGTCCACACCCACAACGTCCTTAAAAACCGCGTAGGATGTTTTGAGGAATCTCCTGTCGAGAATGTTTTGTGTTATTTTCCCTTTTACCGTGGTTCATATGTGTAGGATCAGACCATAGCCCGCTAGTTTGTCTACGCATACGAGCGAGCTGTGATCAGACAAAGAGTCAGTGTTCATTAACTACTGACCTGAAAGGTATCAAGGATCTGTACACCAACTTGAGCCTACTTACCTAATCGCTCAAATGAAGGGCCGAGGGAAGTGTCATAACTTACTGATACGAGGCATGCATTGCGAAAAGTTAAGTCAATTGAAATTGCGTAAGACATTGCATATAATTATTATAATAATGTTGCATGATCTACAACATCCACAGATTTATTTCATTTCCACATGTGCATTCTCCCTTTTTTGGGACAATTTTTGGCAGGTAAGCACACGTAACAATATGGGTTCGTAAGAGTAAACATCTAACATGAGTTTACCATACATTGCAGATTCCTAGTGAAGAAGTACGTAACAAGCAAGACAAAATCAATTTTTAAATCGCTGGATAAATAAAACACACTTCACCTGTCATCAGATATTATTGAGCAGATTGATGTTGTTTATTAGATATTATTCTCATTTTAAATGCACATAAATATATCAGAAATTCTACTCTATATATCTTCAATCCAAAAAGATTAGCAATAGAAGTTTACAGTGTTAACTTTGCAGGGAGCAGAGGTTAATATTTTCAGAGTGTAATGTTGCATGCATCACCTCCACAATGTACAGAGCTAATCAAAGAGGAGTTTCTCAACCATAAACCTCAAGGATCTTCTTATGAGTCGTCCTAACCTTGAACCAATTTGTTATCGTGACTTCTTGATTAACTCCCACCGAACACGAAGTGGTTGTTATCAATATCTTGACACTCCAACACTGACATACTGACTCGATCAGAACATACAATCAGAACATATAGAGCGTTCCACGGATTCAAGGAGCGTCCCACCCAAACAAGAGAAATCCAGTACATAACAGATAGTTTCTCACAGAAGACGTAACGGTAAGATAAAATATTATTATTGGAGTCTGTCAATGAGATAATTTAATTATTCCATTAAAAGCCTGGAATTTTAAGAATATTAATTTCATATAACAAATCAATCTTTATTGAAGGATCTAAATTAAATAAAGCACAGAAATACGACACCAAACATGTAGCGAAATCAGTGTTTTAAATTTATTTCAAATTCGCATCTTTCGCCAGCATCTGGTGAAACACAATAAGAAAGTGGTGTCAGAAGAGTCGAGTCGATAACAAACCACTTATGAAAAAATAACTGGACAAGAGTGTTTTTTTCTTTTGTTAAAAATTTACCGACTTATAAGAGATGGCCAAATGAAGAAGATGATTGTCAGTAGTGGCTCGTGTACAAATGTTCACGGTAGGCAAAATAGAGATTCCAGGAGAATAGCTAATACAGGTAGGCGCTGGAGTCATCTTCCTCGCATTGTTTCATTTTATTAAAACTTTAACTGATTTCATTTAAAACAATTACCATATAACGAATGCAATTTCTTCCGAATATTTATCCCCATAGGGATGGAGAAGACACAGATCCAAGACGAAATGTATATTCTAAAATAGTATTTTTCTTTTGTGCAAAATTTTTCAATTATCTATGTCTTCAACCATTAACCCCTTCATTAATCAATACCGCTTGGCCCATTGTCCGAGCTTCCTGAGTCATTATTGGAGGTGGGCTACTGTTTGCAACTTATCTCCAATGGTAGCTATGTTGCTAAATTATATTTCTAGAGAACTCTACAGCACTCTTTTTCAAAGGAAGATTCCCATGAAGTTAAAGCGGACATCATTTCTACAATAAATTTACATTCTAGAATTTTTTTCTTGTGTTAAATCCGACAATAATCTACATATTTAAGACAAGAAAATGGTGTACTCTCACAAAACTAATTTAAATATAAAAAATGTAATATAGCGCACGTACTATGTTAAAAATAATGCTACAGAAGATACAAACGGAGGCAGTTTTTCTCGTACTAGTTAATCACATTTTATTTTGAATGAGACTGTCTTTTCGGTTGTGGCTCGCCCACTTCCCGCTTATCATGTATTGGCGCCTAAGAAAGCTACTATGGCCTCACGCAAAAAATTTAAAATCTTCTTTGTGCTTCCCAAACATCAGCCCTAAGTAACCTTTAGGCCGACGTCAATCCTATGCCTACTTCCGCAGTACCTTTGTCTCATCTATGCATAATTAATGCCCACTTTTCAGCATTTCCAAACCATTTGTTATTTTACTTACAGCAGGCCTTCATTAATGTGAGTGCTGAAATGCCTTCAAGTAAGATTTCTATCCCTGCGAGTGACAGAAAATGAATTTCCCAAACAGACGATTGATGCTCATTTGAGTTGTGTTATTACTATGTTACTACTAGAGCTTTTATAATTCCTAATGGAGACCCACCAAAATTTGTCGGTAACTGAGAAGAAATACACGAAGTAATAGTTTTTTGAACCCAAAGATTTAAATATTTTCTGTATCTTCCAATTTCTAATACTTTTGTCCAAAACATTATTAAGCGGTACTTCAGAATAAATTAAAATATTGTTGGTTTCGGTATATTTGTTTAAATTAAACCAAGCATTGATTTCTGTGCGTTTGATAGTTATTGAAGGAATGATTCCGAAATATTGTCTTTAGTAAAATACTCTTGGGGCAAAAGAACCAGTAAGCGGATCATAGAGCATGATTGTTCAGATTTAATTTAGGGGAAAATTCTGAAGCATTCCTTCCCCTTTCTTGACCTATCCTCTCCTCTTACGTAAACACACACTTGCATGCACCACACTAACACACGTGTCGAGAGAACAGTCGGGAGCTTAAGGCTCGTCTCGGCACGGGCGGTGTCTCTCTCGTGAGCGATACCTCGTTGGGGAAAACCAAGAAAGGTAGGTCAGCCCCGGGTCTCACGCCCAGCGGAGTAGGATTACCGGCATCTCCCGAGCAAAAACAGAGCAGTGACGAGACTAATCACCGTGGCCGTTAACGCACCCGGAAACACGCAATAGTCAATCAACTAAATGGACGTCAGTCGTTAAGATCGATTTTCGTGCTTTTTCGTTTGATTGCATTTGTGGTGACGGTAGTTCAGCATTTTCAAGGCGAGAGGAATCCTTCCCCGCTCGCTGAACGCCTGTGGCGTCGTCGGGGCTTCCAGCGACGCGCCGACCGATCCCGGGAATTGCGCTCGCCGGCAGCAATTGCGCGCTCCGGGAACCGCTGCTGGGCGGCCGAGCGAAACGCGCGGCCTCACTCCCCGCAGGTCGCGCCCGCGACTCGCCTTCATTAATCACATTTGTCCAACAGCGCTGGGACTCCCAGCCGCCCCTCCTCCCCCGGCTACTTCGCCACGTTTTTCCTTGTCCGTTTTCGGTGCAGCCGGTCCCCACGGCCGATGCAGGGTCTGTTCCGTAGAGCCAGTCATTTTTAATAATAATAATAATAGTAATAATAATAATAGTAATAATAGTAATAATAATAATAATAATAATAATAATAATAATAATAATAATAATAAACAGGAATGATGCCGATCAGATGGCCGAGATCGCTGAGACAGTAGTATCGTAGTAGTTTCGGAGCACAAGATCTCGGGTTCGAGTCCCGCCTGGGGCATGCGTGTGTTTGTGTACGTTTGTATGAGTCTGTCGTACTTCCACTCCATATTATCATCATTTCATCTTCCATACCCCCAAGGCTAACAACCCTCAGCTAAATGCTGGTCCCCAATTAAAGTTACATGCACCTGTCACCGCGATAATGATATTGAGTCACGGTAAATGCAGGATGCATGCATGCGTGGTCCTAGTTGGCCTATTGTCGAGCAAAAAAAAAAAAACCGATTAGGTGGTCGGGATCGCTAAGGCAGTTGTGCCGTAACGGTCTTGGACCAGAAGATCGCGTGTTTGACTCCCGCCTCAGGCGTGGTTGTTTGTGTGCGCCTCTGTATGTTTGCGTTTGTAATTTTTTCCCCCTCATCATCACAATTTCACCCTAACCTCCAGGGGTAACTAACCTGAGGTGTAAAAATTGAATCAACGTTGAAATGCCGATCCCCCTATAGAATTTAATGTGCACCCACCGGGATATTCAAGACTGAACCCAGTAGGATGCAGGTATCACATGATGGTCGATTCGCGAAAGAAAAAAATAATACATTTTATTTATGTTCACGTAAGTTAGCAAATACAGCAGATGCACCTGAATGAAGAAATATTTGCTCTCTGGTGTCATGTAAACTTGTACCAAAAACAAAAACAGATGTGATACAAAGACCCCACAATGATTTGCAATTTGCAAGTAACAGTTTTTCAAAAACGTAACTTTGCATACATACACAAAATTATATATAATTTAATAATTTGTGTTGTTACAAAGAAAAGAAGAGTAGCAAAGACTATGTTATGATTATACAAATTTAAAGAATAAAATTAGCAAAGGAATTAAATCTTTGTGTTAATTAAATGCGGTAAATAATAAATTTAATTGTTTGAGTAACTGACAACGTATCTTTTAATGTACATTTTGAAATCTTTGTTTAGTTTACAATACTTGAGGTCTATGTACCATTACGGAGTTATTTAGTATTTAATTAAATATTTATAACCTGAAGTGGTGTTACATTAATTCAATTCATGTAAAATAATGCTGATATTTCGTCTTGTAAAATTTAGATACAGAAGTAAGAAATACATTTTCTTTCAATAAGAATTGTTGTACTCCAATTTTGGCGACAACCGATTTGTTGCGATTGTTCTAAACGGACTGCGTACTGTTAGAACGGAACGTTAAGAATGACTTTTCTTGTCTGCTTAATTGCATTGTCTATAAAAACGATAGGACAATGCGAAACGAAAATAAAGAAGTCCGGTACAGTGCGAGAGTAGCCACTTCATATCTTAAGCGTACATTAAAAACAGAAAAGCTTAAACCTATGCATTTAATATGTCACAGTAACAAATGGTTATATTAAGTTTACATGGTTTTAGGAACTATTCACGTTCTTCAATACACGAACAAAGGAATGACGCTATCCAGAAGAGTTAAATCTCGAAAATTTTGAGAGCGCGACTGGAGTCAGTTTTTCCTTGGCTGTCCGCGAATCTCTGCGACTTAAGCACCGGTGCCAACTTTTTGGTCGCAATTCTGCGACCTTCCTCAGAGCGAAATTCCATGAATTTTCCGGGCGAAATGTTGGTACCGGTGCCTTGGACGCAACGATTCAGAAAGAGCCAAGTAAATACTCCAAAAAATATAATAACAACAATGTCGCATTAAACACTTTTTTCAAACATTTCATCATATTTGAAAAGTAATATTTAACAGCTCCCTTCTTGAGTGTATTTTGAGCTTCCTTCTCAAATACTCGTACGTTCTGAATGCGAACTGCGAAAATGTGTAATTGCCCTCCCGCCTGGAGGGGTGCTCCTCTGGAAAAGCTATTTGATTTGGGAAATCCTCGCAAGCCGACATGTAGTCCGGCGCCATATCTCAGTTCCTGCGGAACAGTAATACTGCCACTTCCCAGCTACAATTTTCACCGTAAGGTATCTTTATACCTTGCTTAAATTGACTGGCATGTTATCGTTTTAAGTTGTAGAAAATTTGCATATTTTGTACTCTAAGGGAAACTATTTTCTGGATTCTTGCCATCTTTCTGCACATTTCAGACTCCAGGCTTTTGATAATGTTCTTGTACGATTGTGACAACGTAGTAGAATTATGTTAGCCAATGATGAGGGAAGTCATTAATATTTAAGTTGTTGGCATTAACATTGGTTTCTGACTGTAACCATCCTGGGTGCTCATAACCTGTGATGAGCCTTAATTTTCTTGAATTACCTTTACATTGCTTCTCAAACAGAGTGTCAAAATGTTTTGTAGGAGACAGTGACTACTGGTAGGAGTTTATCATTCTCATCAACAAATGGTAGAAAACTGACCCCTTGTGATCGCGTGACAGTATCGCCTGTGCAAAATACCGACTTAATGCAAGCCTTACAAAATAAATATTTTCATTAGGACAAAAAATGTAGCATATGAAATTACGCAAATATATATATATATATATATATATATATATATATATATATATATATATATATATATATATTGTGACATACCTGGTGGTGCCGGGTATTTTCACTGCAATACAACACTAAGAGAGGGTATCTTTTACGTGAATGGGTCCCTGGATAAGTTGGTGCAACGTTGGGGTGGTTAATCATAAATTGAAATACAATTATAAACAAGATTTATTTTAAATCAAATTTGTTATTTACATAATCAGACAACGTTTTTACACTCTGCCTTGGTACCAAGATTAAGAGTGAAATGCATTTCTCATACCTGCGGGGCCCCGATCGAATACCTATGATGTTCGTAGAACCGCTCGTGCCAACAGGATTGTCGACCTCTGCTACTGCTGCGGGCCGTCAGCGTCGGATGGCGTGGTAATCGCCCACGGCTGATGCTCCAGCAATTCTTCCCCGATCAGGATCTTGACACCTCGGCTTCGCACCTTCCTCGAATCACTGTCCGTTAGTGGGTTTAATTACTTAACCCACGCCTACTCTGTATACTGGTCACCGTTCTGTACTGCACGATTTCAAGAAAGTTCCCTCCGCACCAACTAATAAGAGCGACATCACTTATTTTACCAACACTAATCTTTCACCATACTGATACTTCTAATGTTCTATTTACACATTTGTGATATCCTACAGTTTCAGATATTTCCACGGCTATATTGCCTGTCTACTGTGTCCATGTATTACTCGCGAGCTCTCGCGGCACGTCCGCACTCGCCGCCGCTCCGCGGGCGTCTCTCTCGTCACCGTTCTGCCAACGGCTCTCGTCCGCGACTCCCGTAACGAACTTTTGCACGTGCGCGCTGCCCCGTTCCAACCGAAATTCACACGCTGGTCTCCCCGGCGGGGGCACCGTCGGCGGTGGCCGCGGTCGCTCGCCGGCCTCGGCGAGCCGCGCTCGGCGCGCGCACTGCACAGTCCAAACTAGCAATTGAATTCTTACACTAATGATTTGATTAGTGTAATGAAACACATATTCTGGGTTTCATCACCCCCCCTTTCTTTTTTTGAATTTTTCCCGGTTCTGGACAAAATTCACCCTAAAAACATCGTTACTGCCGATGGTTGCACTCTCTTGCATATTGCTCGACGCCCTCTATACACTTATAACTTAGAATCGAATTAACCTGTGATTACTTATATTAACACTAATATTACACTATTTACACTTCACTATTTTCCATACATGTTGACCAGGTTTCCGATTTGAAGCTTGTGGTGTCCTACTATGTTTTGTTTCTTGTATGACGGTTCATCCCCATTTTGCTGACATTGATTTCCTAAATCACAGTTGTAGGACATAGCTTCCAGTGTGTTGAACACATCTTGATAGGTATCATCCCATTTCCAGCTACGACCTCTTCTACGTTTGTACCAATGGTTGACCATACCATCATTCTTCCCTCGCCCCTGACTTCGCTCCATTTTTGATCTGCCTACATCTCCTTCATTCCCATACTTTAGAGCATCTGCAAGGGTGACTTCGTACCTCTCCAATATCTTCAAACCCCTTCCTAAATCGGTATGATCTGCTCTGCCCAGTAAGCTCTGCACGGTGACATGATACTGTTGCGTTGACATGCAACTAATTCCTTGATATTTTATAGGAGCAAATAATATTGTTGGTTCCATAATGCTCTTCGTTCTGTATCCACTACTACTTCCCGTGATGTAGTTGTAATGGCTATTCCTCTGGTCGCTCTTGATGTTTATTTGGGTTTCTTCGCTCCGTTTTCGTACGGACATCTTGTCTTCAAATACCTTCAAAAATTCCGGAAATATACCAAAATTCTCTGCCCATGTCCTGGCGTTCTCTTCTAAAATTGGGTGTGATAACTGGATCTTGTGTCCTTCCAATATGTTATTTGATGCTAGGAGCCGTTCTTCTGCTCGCATAACTGCATGAGGGTTTTCCGTCCCATCTCCCGGAGATTTCATCGACTTTGGAGGCATAATTGGTGTCACCCCATACTTGACACTTGGCGACATTTTCTCGTCTTCTTCCTGTTTAAACTCTTCTTGTACTATTTTCTCTTCGCACCCTCGTGTATTTTCCACGATTTCTTCTTCTATTTTACGCTCCATTTCTTCTATTTTCATTTCCACTTCTTCTTCCATTATTAACTTCAATTCTTCCGTTTTCACTTTCACTTTATAAACATCCTCCTCGGCCTCGATTTGGACCTCCACCGTTTTGCCCTCCGCTGTCTTGACTTCTTTATGGATTTGATTCGTCATCCCCTCGTTTCTATCTGCTACCGCTACCCTAGCATCTACTTGATGGTATGATTGAACTTTTAGCACCTCATCTTTCCTATCCGGTTCCTCCGCTTTCCTATTCTGTTTTTCGCATATTTCGATGAGCTTCCTATTCCGTTCTTCTGTGATTCTTCTCATTTCTTCTGCCGGCTTCTTAATCTGTTCTTCAGCCCCCTTCCCGTTCTGTTCTTCTATTAGTTTTCTATTCCGTTCCTCCGCCTTCCTATTCTGTTCCTCCTCGGATTTTTTTTGTTCGTCTAATTTCCTGCTCTGTTCATCCGCTTTCCCGTACGGTTTTTCCCATATTCTTCTCATTTCTTCCCAATGCCTTCTCTGTTCTTCGTTTATTCTTTTCTGATCTTCCCAATATTTCATTAGCATCTGCATTATATCTAAATCGGTAACTTTTCCTCCCCCCTGCTTTAAATTTCCTGCTGCGTGGTTCGTCGGTGTTGATGTAACTTGTACCTCTTTATTGACGCTGTCCCCTAACGTATCGTCCAACCTGCTTCCAATTCCACTATCCTTGCTTTCCGATGAAATGCTATTACCGATTCCTACATCTATCTCCCTTACTTCATCCACCTTCTCCTCCCGGTCCAGCACTACATTTTGCGCCTCCATTCTGTTACTTTGAGCTATCCGTTCGATCCTCACGTCACTAAAATACTCGCACAAACTTTCCTTTTGCCTCACCTAGCAACGATATCACAGTTATCCTATGAAGTAACTATATCCGCTACAACGCTGTATCCTTCGTGAATGGATTAATTCACACCTATTTCAATTGCTAACTAATGACGGACAACCCTCACTCACCACCAAAACACAATAACACTAATTCAATAGCCATATAAATTTCCACTCACCTACCAATGCATAAACATAATCCGTACAATACATAATATCATTACCATTGAAACACATATACACTGCTAATAGACTCATTAATACTATTACACAAAAATGCTTTCAAATTATAATAAATCCCTTATTAATTGAAATTACTTTTCAACGCACTTATTGCTATATTATGTACATAATCATCATTCACACTTGCATGTCATATCTCCTCCCTGAATTTTCCTCACTAGTGCCATATGAATATTAACAACATGCATTCACAATGCTGCTATACATTCCCCAACCTAGTATCCTTTCTATTAAATTCCACAAACTTTACCATCACCAATGGATAATGCACTGATGAATAAATATTCCCAGCAAATGATGTGCATAATTTGTACAATAATGTTAACCACCTTTATATTTCCACAAGAATTATTACTGCTTCCCAATTCTTTAATTTCCATGTTATTAAAAATTACCAGGCAATTCAAACATTATTAATATGTCTTACAAAATTTGGATTTCTATTACATTATATTATTTGTAGCATGTACATGTATAGCCTTCATAACCTCAGTAACTACAATATTAACTATATATTGGATGCTCACAAATAATTGCCTATGTCAGCCCGCCATTAATTACGTAACAACATTTTTGTAATTATCAACATTTCATTATGCTTACTTGACTTGTGCATATTTTTGCTAACACATGTATTGTTATTTTTTTTGTACTCTATAATAATACACTTTGCACTGCCTGCTTCTCATCTATACCCTGCATTACTATACATCAATTACATGTACATTATTTTCCAACATTTCACCAACTTTCCTAAGGCCGCATTTCTTAACTATACGTTTTCCACTTGTTCGGGCGCCAGCTGTGACATACCTGGTGGTGCCGGGTATTTTCACTGCAATACAACACTAAGAGAGGGTATCTTTTACGTGAATGGGTCCCTGGATAAGTTGGTGCAACGTTGGGGTGGTTAATCATAAATTGAAATACAATTATAAACAAGATTTATTTTAAATCAAATTTGTTATTTACATAATCAGACAACGTTTTTACACTCTGCCTTGGTACCAAGATTAAGAGTGAAATGCATTTCTCATACCTGCGGGGCCCCGATCGAATACCTATGATGTTCGTAGAACCGCTCGTGCCAACAGGATTGTCGACCTCTGCTACTGCTGCGGGCCGTCAGCGTCGGATGGCGTGGTAATCGCCCACGGCTGATGCTCCAGCAATTCTTCCCCGATCAGGATCTTGACACCTCGGCTTCGCACCTTCCTCGAATCACTGTCCGTTAGTGGGTTTAATTACTTAACCCACGCCTACTCTGTATACTGGTCACCGTTCTGTACTGCACGATTTCAAGAAAGTTCCCTCCGCACCAACTAATAAGAGCGACATCACTTATTTTACCAACACTAATCTTTCACCATACTGATACTTCTAATGTTCTATTTACACATTTGTGATATCCTACAGTTTCAGATATTTCCACGGCTATATTGCCTGTCTACTGTGTCCATGTATTACTCGCGAGCTCTCGCGGCACGTCCGCACTCGCCGCCGCTCCGCGGGCGTCTCTCTCGTCACCGTTCTGCCAACGGCTCTCGTCCGCGACTCCCGTAACGAACTTTTGCACGTGCGCGCTGCCCCGTTCCAACCGAAATTCACACGCTGGTCTCCCCGGCGGGGGCACCGTCGGCGGTGGCCGCGGTCGCTCGCCGGCCTCGGCGAGCCGCGCTCGGCGCGCGCACTGCACAGTCCAAACTAGCAATTGAATTCTTACACTAATGATTTGATTAGTGTAATGAAACACATATTCTGGGTTTCATATATATATATATATATATATATATATATATATATATATATATATATATATATATATATATGTGTGTGTGTGTGTGTGTGAATAAACACTTATTATTAGTCATAGTATTGTAGTAAGTCTTGGTGTCAAAATGTATATTGCTACAACAGATCGCCATTTATATATAACCCTTTTAAATCCGTTAAAAGAAAATGTCCATCGCTAACATCTAGAAAGCGTGTTCATGTTCGTTACCGTTTTGTAAAGCCAGACATTTCAATTCCAAGGAGCCCTCGCCAGCTGGGGATATGTTATATACGATCGGGTAAACACGAGAGTCTTGTTTTCACAACCATGTGTATAAACCGACCGTATGTGAGATTTTATAGCCGGGAGGGGACTCTTTTCGCATTGTTCTTTCCACTGAAATGAGGACCTGAAAGTTGACTTTCGACTTTTCCCTCTCAAAGTGTCTCCCACAGTGGAACACCGTCTCAGCCGGTTTATTGATTGATTGATTGATTGATTCTGAGCGTGTCAGCTGCTCTTTTTTCATCGAAAGATGGCGATGATCTTTTCCCGCTGGGTGGTGATATCCGGCGCCGATCTGTCCCTCGGTTAGCCAGGTTTTTCCAAACAGTTACCTCTCACCTGCGGGGCACCATTCCAGCCGGAACAAGCTCTAAGCTCCCGACCGGTCTTCCGGATGTGTGGTAGTGTGGAGCGTGTTAGTGTGTGTGTAAGTGAGGGCGAAGGATAGGACAAGGAAGGAAAGATCGCGCGCGAACCGTAGCCCGTTTGTTAGGATACTGCTCCTGTATTCGGGTGGTACTGATCGGAGAAAGCAGGTAAAACTACCGATCAGAGCAGCTGGCCGTTAAAATTCATCTCGAGACAGCGACTTAATTCGACCGTCGGGACTCTAACCAGATGACCTCCCGGTTTGACGCACTGCAGTGATATCAGTCGATGCCGTGAACTACCTCTTCTGGTGCCTCATCCGAGATCAGCTCTAAGTTCCCGACAAGTGACAATTTAAATAATGTAATTTTAAAGGTGTGCGTGTGTGTGTGTAAGGAGAGAGGAGGGAACAACAATGAAGGAAAGATCACGCGCAGTTCGTGGCCAGTACTCGGAAAGGAACGACAGGAGGAAAGTGAAAGAATGCGAGTGGTGAGCGGGATGGTATCGATGGACTATTGCAGGGGCACGTAAACGCTTCAGAGTCATATTAATAACAGGCAAACAGTTTCGGAGGTCAGGACTGTGCGCAGTAAAGTGCGCGCACGTGTGGGCGAGCGAGTGTTTGCGAGATCGTGTGTGCTGGTGATCGGGGATGACCAATAGACTGTGTGGGTGGGTGGGCGTGTGCGTAGATGGGAGAAGACGTGGGAAGTGCAAAGAGGCGAGCGAGAGAGAACGCCGTTCGCAGGCGTGTGACCACATCAGCAACATAGTAATTAACCTTCCTTTATTTGTACGCGAAACGTCTACACAATCACTGGCGAGTTGGATTCCGGCCAAAACAACATTCCTTCTCTAAGAGATTCGTTTTCTGAGAATAAATACCAATTTCTTCTGAAATCGTAATATATGTGAATATGTGATCTCTGATTTGGTTCCAAAAAATAAACTCCTCATTGTATTTGTTGTCTTTTTCTAATGAATCGTCTCCATTAAACTTCTCCAAGAGCCACCTCTTTTCTCACGAGCTCTACGAATATTTTCTTCGGTAACGTATATTTTTCTCCCCCGAAAGAGCGTAAGAGACGGAAAAAGAGATAACGGCCGCATCAGCCAGAAAGACAAGCAGCCAACCATTAAGATGGGTGGATGATGTCGAAGGCTTTCGCTGTCGGAGTCATGCAAATGATGTTGGCTGTTCGAGTGGCGCCGCGTCGAAGGCTGTGTAGCCCACGTTTCGACCATCTTATCGTGATCTTCCTCAGGGATCATGTGCGCTCTGGGGAATACCAAGTGAGGCTGGTAGAAACGTTGGCACTACAGCCTTCAACGCGGCGCCACCCAGACAGCCATGATCATTAGCAGACGGGCAGATGTCCGGTTATAAAGAGGAATAGATGCACAGAAAGAAGGGAATATAAACGTTTTACGAAAAACATTGTAACAAAACTATTTTATATATCATAGACAACAAAAACCAACAACATTTCAAAAGTTCGTGCCACAGTATTATCTCGGAATCATCTCTCTGGAACATTACTACGTAAGATGGTTAAAACAGAGGGTTTACATCTATTTGCGAAATTACAGAACAAAATACTACACATATTTTTTCTAAATTCAAACTTTGAAATGAAAATGGCACACCTACCATTGAATTCGATGTATCGTGCTCACTTCGTACAAATAAACTGACGAAAAACAAAATATTTGAAAAACGCGATTCGAACCTTAGAGGTAAAATACTAGAAGGCAGCTCAATAATATTCAACTATTAAACCCAACGAAGTATTGTAACCATTACATAACATGTTTTTGTTTATGTATCTATATTTTGAAAAGTGATTTATTTACCTTAAACAATTTTATTTAGGTGGAGGAGGAGGGGTTTAAAATCAAAAAGGTCGTTTTTAATAATTTGTTATTGAGACTTAAGTATAAACAAAATCAAGAAGGCAAGACATAAATTAACAAAACTCTTTTCCATTAAATTTAATAATACTTAAATAATAGTCTGCTCCATTTACTAACGAAAACTTGACCAATATAGTTTTTACCTTTGATTACTCGATGTTACATTAAATGACGTGTAGTTATTTTTACAATGTTTTACTCAAAATAACAGTTTTTTGTGATTATGGTACTTTTTCTATCAAAAATAAAATATCGACAACGCGAAAATATCGTTGTTAATAACATCGGCTTCTAGAAATCGGTGTTAAAATCCGTATGTACTTTTGTACAAACCATGGGTGACGCATCCTTGAGTGGCGTGAGAGTCGATGTGAATAGTCGTGATTATTTTATCCGTAACCAAAGACACTGTAAAATCTCAAATCCTAATTAACACTTGGGACATTTTTCAGCAATCAATTTCTGCAGTCGACAATAATTTCGAACGTCAGCTCATGCGCACTTCGAGTTACGTATGGGCAGGTACGATATACAGATGTTGCATTCGCTTGCGGCAGAACGAGCACTGATGTGAATAGTCCTGAATATTTTTATCCACAACCGAAGACTAAAAACTCAAATCCTAACGAACATTACGAACTTTTTGAATTAATCGATTTCCGATTTCAGTAATCGACAGCAATCTCAAATATTTACTCATGCGCAGTGAGTTGTTCATGCGGAGACGCTCAAACGTTGTACGAAGTGGAGAGTGTTGAGATTATGTTGCCGGGGGTTCCGCCTTGGTTCACGGCGGAGCGAGCGTCGATGAGAACAGTCCTCATTTTCTATTGTCCGCAGCCAAAAATGTTACAATAACTCAAATATTAACCTACAGTAGGAACTTTTTGCATCAAGCATTCAATTTCAGTAATTTGTCAACAACCTCAAGCAATTGCGCATGCGGAAACGCTAAAAGAAAAGAGTGGTCGAGAGATTGCTATTCGGTACTCTATGCAAAAAAAGGCCCGACATTTAAACAACGATAGAAAGTTCATTGTAGAATTAGGCTGATGGCGCGCGGTGGTTGCGCCTTCGCAGAGCCAGCGCCGATGCGTTGATGGGAGTCCGCGCCGGAGCGAGGCCTGGGCGTCCTCGTCCCGTCCTCGGCCCCGGGCGGCGGCGGCGGCGAGGCGCGAAGCGAGATGCGCGCGAGGCGATTCGCCTAATGAGGCCTGAGGCGCTTTTTGCGCGGGCGCGGAATAGCTGGCGCGTGACGCCACCCGCGCGGTGGGGGAGGCCTGCGGCGGGCGGCTGGCCGGCGGACCGACGCACGGACGGACACGCGGGCGATAAGCGGCATGCGCCGCGGATTCGGCGCCCTGCCCGCCGCGCCGCGCTGCGCCACGCCGGCGACCATTCGCAAGCCATATTCGCGCAAGGGGATGTGTTTAGAGATATACATAAAACCTCGCCACGCCTCGCCACGCCTCGCCACTACGCGCCACGACGCGCCACGACGCGCCACGACGCGCCACGCCTCGCCACGGCGCGCCACGCCTCGCCACGCCTCGCCACGCCTCGCTACGCCTCGCCACGCCTCGCCACGCCTCGCCACGCCTCGCCACGACGCGCCACGACGCGCCACGACGCGCCACGCCTCACCACGACGCGCCACGCCTCGCCACGACGCGCCACGCCTCGCCACGCCTCGCCACGACGCGCCACGACGCGCCACGACGCGCCACGACGCGCCACGACGCGCCACGACGCGCCACGACGCGCCTCGACGCGCCACGACGCGCCACGCCACGCCACGACGCGCCACGACGCGCCACGACGCGCCACGACGCGCCACGACGCGCCACGACGCGCCACGCCACGCCACGCCACGCCGGCGATCATTCCCTAGTCATTACCCGAAACCCACGCGCGAGACGAGATATTTTTTTTAGAGACACACTCTTAAAACACAAGGATGTTCGCTTAGAACGAAATTTGAGCTATCTTTCTACTGAACCAAATTTTGTGTTTTTTTCCCTGTAAATGGAAAGTAGAGGGCCCCATCTGTGTCATGTCTTTTACTAATTACACCGATTTATAGAATACATTTTAAAAGGATTGTAAAATGAATAGAATAAATGCATATTTACCGTCATTTGTTCATATCGTCATTTTCGAAACCAATTTCATGTAGAGTAGTTGGTCTTTGTCGTTTCGTTTTGCGAGTTGCATTCAATCTATCAAAAGCTGTCGCTGCGTCGTAGTACGTGCAAACATGCGAGTGAGAGGTTAGTTAGCGAAGCGAGTTTTTTGAAGTTCAAAGATTAACGAGCAGGGGCGCGAAAAGGAGGAATTCACGGTACTTCGATCCCTCCTGAAGCCAAAGATACGTATACAAATTACAGCTTTTACTAATTTCTACACTAACTAAAATTATTCAATATATTATTCGTGTGCGTAATAAAAGATAGCTATAAATCAACGAATAAAAACCAATTTTTTATTGCTTTCAACTTAATATGTATATGAGTTAGGACAGACACCCCAGAGCTAAAGGAACCATGCACATGTAGTACTTCTTCCCACAGTGCGTCACATCGTTTTGATAGTTTTTTCTTTAACTTTTTTTATTTTTGACGGTAAGTAAATAAAAAAATATTGCTTTAGAACTTTAGGTTGCCTGCACACTAACTTTTACCTCGTCTCAATCCCGAGAAAAATCATCCTGGTGTGTGTCTCTGTAAATGAGCGTTTATAAATGCAAACATTAGTGGCTGTATACAAAAGGAATGTCCCTAAATCAGCTGACACAAGTGAACTTTCCCAAAAATCACAACTGTATGTGATGCTTTACTTTTTCAAGTTAAGATTAATTAATTAATTCCTAGCGCGTCAACTAGTCAAGTTATTATTCCCGTAAGAATAGCGCATGTCTTATCGCTGGATATGGCGGTGGTCTCTGCCTCTCCCCGCTGAGATCCTACGCCGATCTATCGTCGGCTTACGGGGTTTTCCCCTGCGGGGGCAGGCTCTAAGCTCCCGACCGGTCACCCGGCATGAGCGATAGTGTAGTGCATGGAAGTGTGTAAGTAAGGGGGTGAGGATAGGTGAAGAATAAGGAAGAAGAGATTTGCACGCAGTAGGTGGCACATTTGTTGAAGTACCGCTACGGCATTCGCCTGGTATTGATGGGAGAAACTACCCGAAACTACGATCAGAGCAGCCGGCCGCTAGAATTCTTCTCCAGACAGCGACTGAACTCGACCTAGCTAGTGTCGAAAATCATCTCACCGTCAGGACTCGAACCTAGGACTTCTCAGTCAGAGGCACTGCAGTGGCATCAGTTGATGCCCTGAGCACTACGTTAATAGTGAGCTGCCAATTTCAAGTTAGGGATGTCCTACTGTAGCCAACAAAACACATATATAGATTTTATTAAAATATAACATTTGTTTTACATTTTCTGAAATATTGAACTCTATGTTCACAATGAATGAACACTGATTGTAATGTTCTGAAATTTATAAATGTCTATCATTTCATAGATTTTGGATAAGAAGTACAAAACAAAACTTTTGGTATTTTCGATTATCCTTCTAGTGCATGTGTTGTAACTTTTTCTGTTGTAACGTTTCAATAGCTTTTCATTTTGTGCGATGTAATGACAAGAGTTGAGATAGTTTTCTTTTATATCTCTAAAGGAATCAAAACAAAATTGTTGCAGAACCTGTGAAAGAACTTTCAATATTGAGAGCGAGGCTGAAACAGACACCGCGATCTTTCTTCTTTTATTAAAGAAACTGTTAAAAAACAAACAGAATGTAAGTTTTGGGTTTTAAAAATCTTCGAAATTTCCTCTGTTTTGTTACACTGGGATCTTGGTTGTTTGTTACACTTGCATTTTGTTACACTGGGAAAACTAATGGAAAAGCCCCAAAACATATGTCGGAGTTTTTCAGAGTGAAAATATTTCATTTTCTTTTTTTAAATTTTACATTACCTCTCATTGTCCACAATTTGAAAGGAATCGTCAAAATGTTTGTGTATCGAAGTTCTTAAAATTTATCACTTATTTCGAAATTATTTAATACGAATATGGTACAACCGTGTAGATCCGTTTTGAACTGGGAACCGGAACCAAAACCCCTTGCTATCAACAACCACCAACGTTCTGAATGCTGTCACCAACACAAACGCTATTTACATCCTTATTCAGCCTCTGCCCCAGTATTACCCACAGCTACGGCGAAGACCAACTACCAACCCTCCTCTTCCCTCCTTCATCACCATCATCACCTTTATTGATTGATTGAGTGATTTCGGGCGCGTCAACGGCTAAGGATATTAGTCCCGTATATGTAGTGCATGTTCTCTCTCTCGGGAGATGGAAGTGCTCTTCTCGAGCTGAATGATGACATCCCGTGCCAATCTTCCAGTCGCCTAACAAGATTTTTTCGAAATCAGGCATCTCCCATCACTGGGGCTCCAGCCGGGACAAGCTCAAAGCTTCGGACTGGTCTCCCGGCATGTTTGGTAGTGTGATAAGGATAGAACAAGGAACAGGAAGGGAATATCATACGCGGTCCGTGGCCCTTTTGTTAGGATACTGTTCCGGCACTTGCCTGGTGTTGATCGGAGAAACTACGGAAAACTACCGATTAGAGCAGCCAGCCGCTTATATTCTCCTCCAGACAGCCGCTGAATTTGACCTTGCTGACCAGCTAGTGACGAAAATCCTGCCAGCGTCGGGACTCGAACCTAGGACTTTCCAGTCGGAGACAATGCATTGACATCAGTTGATGCCCTGAGCCACTTCTCCCTGTATAACCTTCATTACTGCTACTGGCTCCATTTACACTCCTTCAGGAGCTGCCTCTACCACAACCGCGGCCGCCATCACCACCGCCGTCGCCGTGGCTGCCGCGTGTTAGGGTTTGCGTCGTCCGCAAACAAAGGGGCTGCCCCTGTGCACACGGGCGCGCCTCCCGCGCCGGCACGTGACCGCGCCGCCCCCGCCCGCAAACACGCGAACACCTCGCTCCGCGCTCGGCAAATAGAAAGCGACGCCCGCCCGGCTGCACGCTGCGCTGATGAATGCGAAGACGCGCCACCCGCAGGGCTCGTTACAGGTCACGTAATCTCGATAAATGGAATTGGTTTCCACTTCACGACGCACACACTCTTTGTGCTGCTGACTCTGTATTCCAACAAAGGGGCTGGTGGGCAGCTATAGACGAGCAAATGTGAATCAAGACATGTGGCATGAAGAAAATTTTGTATTGCAACACTCTCGCCTCACAGTTGTATCATACATTATTGTAGTATTGAAACAAAATCTTTGTGTATTATGTTTTGCCTACCTGATTGGCCGAGGTGCCTAGAGTATGTACCGAATCACCGCTTCGATCGGAACGGTCGTGTGTTCTATTCCTGCCGTGTTTATTTGGTTATTTGTCCCTTGTCTTTCATGTGCGTGTGTTGTTGCGGAAAGCCTGTGAGTCTGCTGACCACAGGCCGAGCAGCCCGCAAGTGTGTCTAGTGTAAAGGTTAATATGTGTCCCCATGAGGGACATAGTAAGTATCCGGAGGGGATAGCCAAAATTGACATCCCCTGATAGATGGAAAAAGTCCCAAGGAGAAGAAGGAAAAACAAATGTGCATTATGACTTCAAATGATACAGGTCACTTATTTGTCTCAAACTAAGTATCGTTTCTTCTTCTATCGTTAATACTTTGTCTTTTCAGCAATACTAGAGTCTAATGTTTCACGACGAATGGGTTTGATGAACAAATTAATGAGACACTACAACCACCCCCTTCGGCGACTACATCGTGTCCCTAGCATTTTAATTAGCGCCACTACCCACTCCTTCGCTTCAACATCAGACAGATATGGAGCACTGCGTGAGCAGTGAACGCAAAAAAATCCATACCCCAAATGAAACTGCCAATCACAAAATTCAGACCTCTTTCAGACAAAATACACTAGCACACACACAAAAAAAAAGACTTGTCCATTCGGACGTCCAGAACAAACGAAAAGTCGTGCACTGTGATTAGTGGAAATACTACAACGTGCTTGATAATGGGATTGATACTTTGGATTAATGTATGCTTGATGTATGTTATTAATGTATGCTTAATGTAATGATGTATTCTTTGGATTAATGACGGTATCAAATATATTTTTAAAAGAATAATACATGTCGAATTCTTGCCAAAGTTTGTACTGGACTGTTTCTTTAATTTTCCTATTCGACAGACACATTCGTCGACAGACACAATCGACAGACCTCTGACAAGGGTCATAGTTTCTTCATACATTAAACTGTGGATATTACGTGACCTCCGAGCATCGTTTCGATGGCTCATGTCAAGCATTCATTAGTGATTGAGTCATCGGGGCCAGGAATTTTTCTTGAGTAATTAAAAACCCAACACCAAAGATGTAATAGAAGAGCCGAGAAGCAAAGATAACGCATCCAAAATAAGTAATACACGAGAATGCAAAGAAGTTCGACAAACTCCAACAAAGCAAGTGACGAAAGATTTAATGTCTGTACGTGAGCTTTAAAAACGTCCCCAACAATTAGATACTTTGGCCTAGAAACCAGAGTATAGCGCTTCGCTATCATGAAGCTACCAGCTCTGAAGTTGTTTTCCTTTACACGGGAGTAATTTCACGGTAATTCAATTTTCACGGGTAAAGAAACATTGGACAACACAAAACACTGGCAGGGGTGACTCTGAGTATCAAGTGATGTCATTGCGGTGCCTCTGAGCGGGAGGTCCTAGGTTCGAGTACCGACGATGGGAGAATTTTCGGCACTAGCTAGATAGCTAGGTAGAGTTCAGTCGCTGTCTGGAGGAGAATTCTAGCGACCGGCTGCTCTGATCCGTAGTTTTCCGTGGTTTCTACGAACAATACCAGGCGAATGCCGGTATAGTAACCTAACAAACGGGCCACGGACTGCGCGCGATCACACCTTCCTCTTGCTTGTCCTATCCTCCCCTCTTACGAACACACTAGCACTAACATGTACTACACCATCACACACGCTGGGAGACCGGTCATGAACTTAGAGTTGGTTCCGGCCAGAGCGGTGCCCCGCTGGTGGAAGATACCTAGTTGAGGAAAAACACGCTAGTCGCCTGGTATGTCGGCTTAGGATTTTACTATGAAATTCATCGCATGATCGCCGCCATCTCGCGAGAAAAACATTAACTACATTTACGGAACTAATTACCTTAGCATATGACGCACCCGAATCACTAACCAATCAATCAAATAAAAAATACCAATACGAAACAGAATCCAGACCATCTCAAGACCACCTCAACTTCACGAACGTTGATTCTTCTTCCACATTAATTCTCTTTGGAACTAACGACGTGGGTATCGAGAACTCGGACGAGGCTTCCCGATTACCGGCCAGGGCTTTCATGCGAGCAACGGATGTTCCACTCCCTCCCGCGAACAATGGGAACGTATGCGAATACGACGTGTGTAGCCAACAAACTGGGAACCAGGTGAGTATTTTCGATATTCTAATCAGAACTTTAATGAGAGACCGAAATACAATCCCGTCCATGAAGTAATAGAGCATTGAAGAAGTAATGGAAACGCAGAGTAGAAATAATAAGTACCTACATTAGGTCGAGACAGCTTTGGGACAGCTACATTAAGACGGGAATGGGCCTCATCCCAACTCTCATCCTCATCCCAACACCTCATTGCAGCAACCAGAACTGGAGGATTGAAAAGAATTAGAAGGGAAATCTCCCAGCCTAAGTTATTATGTCGCATTCACAAGCTCGTGTATATCGGTACTTATGTCAGAACAAGGGCTGACTGAAGGGCTCTTGCTGAATTTTCTACTTTTATCCACATCACTTCTTGCTTAAGTCAAAACGCTTCAAAATGTTTGTCTACGGAGTATTAATAGATTCTACATATTGTGTATGCATTCTGTATGCATTTAGATGACACAATATCGACTGAGGAACCGACCTGAAAATTAAAACGGGCATCCGATGATGACTGACGTTTGATTGATGTTTTACTACGCTAAATATTACGGTGATTAATCCTGTGTATGTAGTGTTTACTTCTGGAAGTCATGGTGTTCCGTCCTCAATGGATGGCAAGTTTAGACACTCATCTACACGTCGGGTTGCGGAGTTTCCCGCAGCCAGGTATCTCCCACGTGCAGGACACCGCCGCGGCCGCGACAAGCTCTACGCTCCCGATATATGTGGTAGTGTAGTGCATGTCAGTATGTGTAAATAAGGGGTGAGGTTTGGACAAGGAAGAGGAAGGAAAGATCTCGCTTCTTAGGGTACTGCAACGGCATTGATCGGAGAAACCACGAAAAACTACCAATGAGAGCAGTTGGCCCCTTGAGTTCTCCTCCAGACAGATGAATTCCGCCGACCTACGTGGCCAGTAAATAAAATAACTCATTTTGGGGACGCTAAATCTAGGACTTCTCGGTCAAAATCGCTGTAGTTAGTCAATGGCAGGAAATGAGAGGCAATGCTGGCTCTGAACTAAACTCATCCGGTGTATGAAGATGGGAAAAACCAAAAAAAAGTAGTAACATCTATCTCCTGTAGAGTTTTTGAGGGAGTGGTGTAGACATTCTGTCTCAAATCAAACTTAACATGCAGTCGATGAAAGAAATGTCGTTGGATAAACGCCGTCCACGACACAATGCACATTGTTGCGGGTCTACAACGAATAAGTAGTTGGTTTTAGATCCAAAATCAATAATAATTTCAATTTTTTAAATGATTTTATATTATTTTCTATATTTTTTAGAACAGAAAACGGAAGAAAATTGAAAGGAGTATCGAGAAAAGGATAACGATCTGAATAGAACAATAGTAGTGCCAAACTGATAGCTAAGAATATTAAACAAATTCAAAATAGATGCGGTATGAAGAAGAATGACAGGTAAATGAAATATTGTAGTATTTGGCGATGTAAGAAATGGAAGAAACCTTAAACTCATGAAAAAATCACAAAATGGGATAATATGAAAGACACCTAGTTGATAAGACGGATCCACAAAGAAGGAGAAGAAGGAGAAGTAGTTTACAATCGCAATGATTGGCTTTTGATGATGATCACTAAGGTACCAAGTAGGTACCCTCGCGATTTCGATTAAAAATGAGGATAACATCAATTTTATCGAAGAGACATTTTAATTCTGAAGTTCAGTAACTGCCAACTTTCCAAAGTTTCGTAACATTTTTCCTTTCATTTTTTCTTTGTGAAGTTAGTCACATATTGCGTCAGCGTCTGTGTTACCATGGGGGACCACTCAAGTTAAAAGTCTGAGGCACTCTGTCTACATACCCCAATATAGCAAAGAATCGTGAAGCTTTGTCAATGTTAAAGAGCCCTAACGTAACATCAGGGAATACTAGCCATTCCACATTTCCCAATCACTTCCTTAAAGAGGAAACAATAATCGGATGCTGTTCGGGTGAGCACTCATAAATTTTGCTATTGTACTATAACGCTTCAATCTGTATCATGATGGAATACAATCGGAAGGTTTTCTAAATGAAACTTTACATAATGCTTATTTATTCCGAGTTGATAAAAAGGAAGAGCAATACTTTTAATGTAAAAATGGTTCTGTTTTTTCGGAATTATTTTTAGCGAATAATTTAGTTTTCGTTTACGTATGGATGTCCGAAAGTAAGAATAGTTTTTGCACAATGTAATTTTTAATACAGCTAAAGCTAATGGTCTGCGTCAGGAAAAAATCACGAAAAAATTGTTTTAAAAGAGTATCATGGACATTGCTCAATAACAACAAATATAATAATGTAGTACGAATATCACTGCAATAAATAAAACATTTTCACAAAAACATCCTTCATGAATACTCCAACAACATAGCATACTATAAATACATTTCAACAGTTCCTTATATACTAACAATGTAAACAAGTTGCCGTTTCATAGCGCAAGACCTGAAAAACAAATATTTAATGACTGAGAGCTTCTTTCTGATAGCCTTGTCGTATGAATCAACATCGTTTTTTCATGTATTTTTTTTATATTTCCTCGAGTTCCGAAGTATCTAATGTAACCACAGCCCGGAGGCCGCTAGCTTCTTTTTTTATGTTTCTGCGCGCATTAAAAATTAGTAACAGAATCAGCACGTTAACTACGCCAGTACAATGCTCATTCCTTTCAGAAAAACCCAGAGCATTGTTCTGGCATGTGAACTCTGCTAATTTGTTGGGCCCAAATATCAAGTGCAGACACGATTTCTTTTGTGGTACTGCAATTTGTTTTTCAGCATTAATTAACGGAAACTATCACATATGTTTGCAGCTTATTGAACGTAAAGCTGCACTTTCTGTTGCGCGTATATCAAAGTAACACTTTGCGTGACGTATATGGCAACGTAGTTATGGTCATATGAATAAAACAGAGCAAAGTAGTCGTAGGGAATAAATAAATATGGCTCCATCTTATATATTGTGAATGATGCGAAGAATTAATACTTGTACGTGTATGCACTCGTAGTACAACATAATGCACAAAACTCGTTCGAAAGAGTCGTTTTCGTGCGTATTTCAAAATTTCACTCATACACCCAAGACTCGCTTATTTACTAACAAATTTACTTAAATTATTATATCAGCCTTTCAATAACGTTCCTCTCAAATTGGTTAACTTATTTCAGCTACTATCGCCATTAGAACTATAAACAGCAAATTACCGGCCAAAGCAATAGCCGAAACAGTTAAAGTCCGTTAGCTAAGGGGGACAGCCAAGGCTTATTACCAACCAAGTCTTATTTGTGTTGTCGGCCGTCTGTCGTTAAATACTTTTCGCAATACCATCTTCTCATAAGAAATACCTCGTCCGTTAGACTGTGTCACACGAGCGTTGTGCTGACGCGCGATGAGTGATCTAACACTGTATCTTCTGCTGAACGGCCAAAGCGCTCTCGTGCCATTTCGCATAAGATAAGAGTGCTATTCTATTCTACGATGCGCGTCACTTGTCATGCGTCAACGCAACGCTAGTCTGCGCTTCAATACCTTAAGAGTGGCGTTTCTTTCTTCTGTACGGATGCGTTAAGATACGATTACAATATTTCAAAGACAATATTTATAAAAAGAGAAATGTTCGAACAATAATTTCCGCGCATTGGCAACCTAAGCATTAATCAACGGGCCCATATTTAAAGAAGCATGAAGGGAAGTATTATTTTTTATAACCTCATCATGTACTTTAAGACTTCTTCTATGTATGTAGTGCAACATACGTCTGATTTTTATAAAATCTTCCTTTTGAGAAACATGTTCAAATAAAATGTTTGCAAATATAAAAAAAACAGAGTTTTATAAAATAACTTCATTAACATTTCTTCCCATTTGCACATCACCTTTAGTTATTAGGTAAAGCAAGCCAATGAATTAAAGAAATGCATTCAAATTTGCGGATAATATTAATGAACGTTGGTCGCAATGAGCTCAGTGAACACCCATGGAATTGTCTTATTGTTACAATACTTTAATCATTTTCTTTCATATTTTCATTATTTTTTGTTACATTACTTACATTTTTTTCATTTTGCTTCCAAAGATAACTACAAAGACTCACAAATTATCCATATTTAAAATTGTTTATGTTATAGTAGAAAGATTCCGCAATCCGGTAGGAGCGGCAAGCGGCAGAAGCACAAATAGGAACAGTGATGGCAAATATAGTAAAACTTCAATACCTTTATACTTCAATACATCAGCAAAAGGTTCTCGACGTCGATGAAAACACCGACAAAAACATCAATGTTTACAATATCGATGTATTAAATGTGATTTCGAAGTAAATGGTTCTAGTAAAATGTGGGGTTTCCGCCGCTGTAAACTGTTTCAAAAAAAGTTTCATATGTTGAAAATTTCTTTAATGCTCAGCTTTGTTCACATATGTTCTTTTAGTATATGGCATTGGACTTACCAATGAATCGAAGTAGCTGATAATATTATATTCCCGCTCAAGAGTTACCAACACCCAATAGACGTGTATATTAAACTCCATACGGGATATAAACTGATCGTATTGCAATTTCAAAATTATAATCGCCGTAAAAATTAATTGTAGCTTTTGATGATGCTAACAGTTAAATTTTAGAACAGGTACAATTTTCGCTATTTGCTAATATGCACAAAAATGCTCATATCACATTTGCATTAGCACAAATACTAAATGCAAAAATGCAGAGATTAAAACTTCACCAACTGAGTCTAATTTATGTTCATTTCTACTTCTGCAATTGCTCTATTAATCGTTTTATATGATAATCTACAGTTTCATGCGAATCGAACATAAAAAGGCGACTGTTTTTTATGTTTATGTTAATAAGGTGTTAGTTACGTTTAATAAGAATAAGTTGTGGGTCACATTCATTTGAAAATAGGTATTTGCACAATTATGTAAGAACTTAAAAGTGAGAAGTCTAACATAACGTTCGTTTATTCTCTACCAGTACTCACAGTTCTTTTTCTCCACATTCACCCGCTATTCTTCAAATGTAATAAGTCCCGAGGCAATACTGCTCGTAGTTTTTCGCACATGTATTTTTTAAATACAATTATGTGAATCTAAATTAAAATAAATATGCAGCATGATTTACTTGGTATTCAATTGTTCACTTAAAGATGTCAACATCAATGTTGCCAATGTCGTGAAAGAAAATTATGGCGAATTGTGCGAGAAATATATTGGATGATGTTTAATCAACGCCACCTACAGATATTGATTAAGGAGGCATTGGTTTAATTCCTGGAATTATCAGTAAGATTACTTCTAGGCTGTCCGGGTGACGCCGCGTCGTTGGCAGATAGGCCGACGTAATGGACTCGAGCCGCGGAAGCCTACGTGTATATCAGTAAGATTGCAGCGACAAACTTACTTTGGAAACCTCTGTGATTCTTCTAGCCGGATCCGAAAAGAAATTAACAGTTCCCCATCAGGATATCGAGATGCATCGAATGACACTTCATATGTCTCGATTGGAGCACGGGAAATGGTGTAACCGTGAGAGACGAAATTGCACACATACGCACATCTGCACACTCCAGAGTTTTACTGAATTACTGTTTAGGGATAATACGTCAATACTAGTTTAAAGTGTATGCTGCCTTACATGTGTCTGTCATCTTAAGTTCCTAATCAATGTTCTATGTAGTCAAGGTTAAAATTGATTTTAATGATACTACGTCCAAAATGATAAAAAAAATTCACATGGTAATATCATGTAAAATAATGAACGCTCTTAATTTTCTAGACATCAGTCTGTCTAAACGACTATAACATAAACCAGAGATATGAAATTAGCTTCATTCATGGGTACCAAACCGTAGCAACAACAGCAAATATCTTTCACCTAGGACCAGCAGGTCCTAGATAGGTCATTACGGGTCTCTATGGTCTTCTAAAGGCCTCCCTAAAATTACTTCGCGGTCCCCTTATACAAAAGTAGTTCGAACGTATTACTGATAATGAAGGAAAGTTTGAAATTGAACAAAAAATATAAGTGGAGTGGAGGGGACAATACTTGTAGCATCCTTTCCTGTTACACACACACACACACACATACATGCATGCATGTGTGCACGCACTCCACTTCTCTACACTTCACTACCACCCGTATGAAGAGACCATACAGGGACTTAGAGCTTATTTCAGGAGCAGGGGTTTCCACTATAGAAACTAAGCAAACTGACGTGTCCTCCGTCAGGAGATACGAACCATCGTACCATCATGTTTCAGAGCACCACCACGTCCCAGAACATGAAATTCACTACACTTACGGGACTAAAACGATGTTGACGTACCCGGAATCAACGCTCATTTGCTCGCTCACCACGAGGTAATCCAAACATCCTTTTCCTGAAGTCAAGTCTTGCTTATTTTGGCAAGGTGTGGCTCCGAATTATCTTGTTTAAAAGGGATGCGTTCCTTCTAAACACTTCTTTCATCAATACTGGAGATTCTGTTTTAGACTGTAAAAATAATCCTCAGCTTGCCTACTTCTTAACAATGATCGTCTAAACCAGATGCTGCCATACAGTTCGTAACCATTGCATTCTGCTATACAATGTATTAGTTGTGACCGGTTATCTCTTGATGCTACAGAATTCAAATCTGCACACCCGAAAATAACACAAATTTATATATAATATGTTAATTATATGAATATGTTAAAAAGCAAGCTTTGCGAGCATTGCTCCCGGAAGTTCATACCTCGCGCTGCTCATTTGTTCTCCGATGCACAGTATCCTTCGAAAACTCCATTCTTCACCATCTATGCGTCCCACTTTTCTCATTGGCCTATCGCCATTGGCCGATTCCTATCTGTTTATACATTGACTATATTACACTACTTTCGAAAGTTTTTTTATTGAAAACATCAAACGGCCCGTCACAATATCAAGATTTGTTCACATTATATCTCTATTTTTTACTTAACTACATTTCATCAACAGAAGAAAATTTTGCGGCTTGAAAAGAGGGGTCGTGTTAATAATTTATTATAAACTAGTATTAATGTAAGAATTACACTAATAGAAGGGTATCTTATCCTTGGACCTCCTACAGATGTTTCGACAAATTTTTTAGCAACAAACACACCGAAAGGAATCAAAAAGTGTCTCACTACAATAAAATTCTTTATAAAATGAAAAACTATTATCAAGCACTTCAGTTTGAATTCATTACTCGTTATTTCTATTTCAATTAACAGCTAGAAGGAACTAAATTGTGAGAGAGCACTTGAACGCTGAGTAAAGTTAAGTGTAATTTGAAAGCGAGTGCTGCATAAACCATTCGGATTATGGGTGGTTAAACTCACGAAATAGAAGTAACTTCGTTCATTGAAAAACCTTGTGTTACGGGGGGATTCCATGGGAAGTATTTGACCGCAAACTTTATCTGCCACAAAATCGAGGAGACACCGGACACGGCGGTTTTCCTTTCGTATCGGAAGACTTCGCGATGCGCTTGCAGAAGATACTCGTGAGCGCATCAAATCTCCGATATCCTTATAATCCATTCACAATGCAAACATAAACATAAGCATGGCATTAACATGAAAGTTAGGACTACGTCCACAAGCGGACTCATTCACAATGCGTTCGCATAAGCATAACATGTAAGACGTTAACTTAAAAGCTTGCAAGCTTCTGTGCTTATGCTTAAGTAAGACATAAGAAATGAACCAATCGCAGTACGTTAACTCAGAATTGAGAATCAAAATTGGAGGGAAGTCGATAGAAGAACTAACGTCACGTGGGCCATTGACACGGTCGATACCTTATATATATATATATATATATATATATATATATATATATATATATATATATATATATATATATATATATATATATATTGTGGCGTTATGGGATTATACAACCTCATAACACCACCGTTTCGTCTGCACGAACACCCACGGGCAGCGAGAAGAGTAGCCGAAAAACCAGAGTATCTAAACGCGCAGCCTGGTATCCGTTGCCTGTACTAATTTCGACGAACTTGCAAGCAACGTTTTTCTTGGTGAAGGGTTGAAGGAGGAGAAATTACCCCAGCCACGGAGAATTTCCCCAGGCAACGCCAATAAATACGCTGACACGCAAACGGAAGCCCTCTTTCCTCGCCATCACGCATCGAGTCAACACCTTTCCTCGCCACCTCGCGCCGACTCAGCAGCTCTTCAGATTGTCGCCGGGTAAGCAGCATTTGCATAACCGCTCGTCAACGGCAGCGTAGACAGCCGCAACAACTGTTAGATAGGAGTGTTCGGCGTCAAACAGACGTCCTAGTTAGACGTCCGCGAGATTTGCATATTTAGGAAAGTATTTCCTCAGTTAGCATCACGGGAAGTAAAGTGAACCGTTGTGCGAAAACATTGGAAGTTATTATTTAACAAGTGAAAGTAGCAGCGAGCGAGGAACTTGCACTAGAATTCACGAAAGTGCGAGAGACATTGGTCCACATCGAGGGCGTAATCAGAGTCGCCGGTAGCAGCCGAGGGACAAGAGGCCGATTAGGAAAGGCGAAAGGAGAAGAAGAAGACGAGGGAGTTGAAGAGGACGACCGCAAGAACGGAAGAAGAGGGCGCAAGAGGACGGCCTTCGACGCAGACGCCGGAATTCAGCAAACTTCGGTGCAGCCGCCAGCGTGTGACCTTCCAGGCAGGAAACGGCAATTTTCGAGGTAACATTCAAATCCATCGAAAATTAGGTCAAGTTCGCGTCGGCAGGGAAAAGGACTGGTAGAGGAAAGTGAAGGAAATCGAGGACACGGGTGATATCAAATCGTAGCATTGCAGGAGGAGATTTTGATGCATTATTGCCTGCCTTAAACTTTTTATTGGAACAATTATTATTCTGCTGTTAGCAGTTACAATTAAATTATAGTTGAGAGTAATGCACTTGCCACATTTTGTTCTTCGAGTGTAATATTATTTTTTTTAAAAAAGAAGCAAGAGATTGTAAACTGAATATGGCTTCATGTACAAATGTAACTAGGATAGTTTAAAGTTAGACATAAATAATTTTCAAAGGGAATTCCCGACTGTAGGTCAGAGTAATTGTTTTCAGAGAATTAGTATTGCAGAAAATTGTGTTTATTCATTCAATGAGCCGTAAAGGTTTCTACTTGTGTTTTTTTTTTATTATTTGTAAAGTGTGATTCTATTCTTAATTCTGTTTTTTTGTCATTAATTCATGCTACAAAGTTGTTTTTTTGGGTAAATTATATGCTCGTTTATGTGTAATTTGTGTGACTTTTATTGTGTCAAGGGTTCAAACCTTTCTCGTACCCTAAAGATCCTGCTTCCTGAGATTCTAAGCTCGCTTCTCGAGCATAATATCTTAGCAACCCGCTTACAGTGCATGCGGCTGTGTGTCACGAAGGTACAAGTTCGTGTTAGATAGGTGGGCCTGTTAGATATTATATATATATATATATATATATATATATATAATTACACACCGCAGTAATTATATAAAATTACTTATGAATAGTAATCGACTTCGCGAAAGAATTCGACGTGGTACCGCAGAATTTACTTATTAGGAAAGTATTAACCTCAGGAGTCGATGCTAGAGTTGTGAGGTGGATAAGCGAATTTCTTAGGGACAGGAAACAAAACGTTCGAATTGGCAATCAGTTTTCGACTACGGGGAATGTTACTTCAGGGGTTCCACAGGGAAGTGTGTACGGGCCATTACTCTTCTTAGCGTACGTGAACGATCTCCATGTGAACATACAATCAAAGGTGCGTTTATTTGCAGACGATTGTGTTATATACCGAAAAATCAAAGGTAGCGCTGACGAACAAATATTACAGCAGGATTTAGAGCATTTACGTGATTGGGCTGAAAAAAATGACATGGGAATTAATGGATCTAAAAGCAAAACAATGACGTTCGGGCGGGGACGAAATTGTAAGGAACCAGACTATCGTTTAGGTGAGGTTATCATCCCAAGTCTCTCATCATGCAAGTATTTAGGTATTCATCTAGATAGTAAATTAGGGTGGGAGATGCATATAAATCAGACAGTAAGAAAAACGTGGAAGTCTTTGCATTTTGTAATGCGAATACTAAAGAAAAGTTCTGCAAACGCCAAAGAATTAGCATATCTTACGCTGGTTCGCCCTCTCATAGAATACGGAGTTGCGTGTTGGGATCCATACAGAAAGGCGCACCGAAAAAATCTAGATAGAATACAGAGAAAAGCGAATAAGTTTACCTATAGAAGTACCGCAACAAAAAAGTCATGGGAACCTCTAGAAACGAGAAGAACAAAGGCGAGGCTTGCGCTCTTTATAAATCGTACGTAGGTCAACCAGCTTGGAAGGAAATTCAGATTAGACTAGAAAAACCAAATTATTTCGACCGAAGCGATCACACCCACAAAATTCGAGCAAGGAAACAAAATTCAGATCTTGGGGAGTTTTCCTTTTGTAACAGAACAATTAGAGATTGGAACAGTTTACCTGCAGCAGTTTTCAAAGCTTTTCCTCTCAGTGTCCGAAGTTTTAGAAACAAGTTAGAACAAGATGACAGTAACTGATATTAAAAGAGTATGTGCTATGTAGTGCGGTGAAGTGCTGGTCAGTGTAATTCAAAGCAAAAAAGTGTAGTGTAGTGAAGTGAAGTGAAGTGAAGTGCGGTGAACGTGATCAATGCACTTTTCAATGCTGCTTTTCGTCTTGTACTGTATTGTACGGTATTATTATTATTATTATTATTATTATTATTATTAATATTATTATTATTATTATTATTATTATTATTAATATTAATATTAATATTATTATTATTATTAATATTATTATTATTATTATTATTATTATTAATGTAAGTGTTGTAATTTTTGCAATTATTGTCACTTAACTGCCACCGGGTCATACCCAATTGCAGTTCTAATAAATGTAATGTAATGTAATGAAGGCTCAAGTGGAGAATTAAGTCCATTTTGATAAAACTTTACATTTCGACGTTGTAGTATTGTACGGATAAAGTGCATATAAACATTCGAATATACCTTGTAGTAAAAACTACATTAACATAATATGAAAGGCAATACATTGAGATATGACAAATTAAAGAATATGTTCACAATTTTCATGTGTGTTGATTTTAAAAACGAATGTCGATGCTATTACCAATGAGTATCAAACAATATCGTTTTGATAAAACTGTAGTTACATTTGGCTTCATAACGTAACTTACTGCTGGACACATTTACGGGTACAAAATTAAATAAGCATTCGTATCACCGGCAGTTCATGTAAATCTTGGTACATTTATTACCCAAAGCATTCTGCATAATTTCACCTCATACGTCTGACTGGTCAACCATGTGCACGTTATAATATACCAACGTTTTAAAAAACATGTAATCCTTAAAGTTACCGTTCACAATATGGTACAGTCAAACCACAATCATTCAGAATTTTGAAACCTAACTCCCCTTTCAAATTTAATCAGTATTTTGACTAGATTTGTAATTCCTTTTACATCAGATCAACATTTCAGTTTTAAATTGTTGCCAAAATTACGTGCTAACTTTGGTAACCACGACTATTTTTAACATTGGTAACATCGTTTTACAAAACTGCCCTATTTAAATATAACAAACAATTTAAATTAGTCCTATACTATCCCAGCTTCATCTCTTGAAATTCAGAGAATCTAAGAGTACGTTAGCTTGTTTAGTATTTAATTTCGGAGCCGTCGTCGCAGAGTTCAATTTGCAAATTCCGGCCGACAATGAGTCATTTGTTACAAAACGGGTTTAAAACATTATTACTGTGGTCTGTGGGTGGAAATAATTAGAAATTTTCAGCAGAACTGTTTAGCTGCTGGTGATCTATTTTAATTTTGTTCACACAGTTGATGAAAAAATCCTTTTACATCTTTCACTGACTTCAGAAACTACTAGAAAGCAAACAGTATCTTCTTCTCATGAACATGTGTCACTTGGTGCCGGATAATTTTCACGTTGTCAGAGTAACAGTCTTTGGCGTCTTCACCGTGATCCGTCACCGTTGTCAGATATCCTTGATAACACCTGTCGTCGCTGATTCGCAGGGACCCCAATCTACAGCTATCTGGAATATGTAAGAACGTCTCCCTGGATGGCTTTTTTAGTTAAAAAAAAACAACTTATTGTGACTTTTTCGCAACATGTCTCTTGGCTCTTCTTGGACGTTGAAAATTTTTTATTATATTTCTGGGATAAGTTGGTTTTTTTTTTTTTTTTTTTTTTTTTTTGTAGTATCACATCGCAGTCAGTCAATACCTTTTATCCCTTCGGCCAGGGGCTCCGCACCGTTAATAACAGATGTTCCCGGAATGTTACCCGTCCATGAATCCGTGGTACCAAGAGTTAGCTTAAATTTCATGACTTCATGAAGCGTAGTTAAACAATTCGTCTAACGGACGTCTTTTACAGGTCAATTCTTAGTACCCCAAATCTGCAAACGTAAATACACTATATTTGGCCGTATTCTGCTTCATCTTTGAAGAAATATTAATACTAATTTAATTAATTGAGTTAGCATTATAAAAATAAAAATATAGACAAGAAAATAAGATTTTTAATAATGTCTATAATATTTCATTTACTAAGAATTTTGTGTTACGATTATTGAAATATAAATAAACTGAATACGATAGAACATGTCAATGTTATATTATAGAATTTATAAAAATGTGCTTCTCTGGTCACCATCAACCACCACACCCGCACCATACGATTTCCTGAAATACTACTGCTGGATACACCAAATATTGACAGGCATCCCCGTTGGAACGGGAGGAATCAAATAAATAATCAGAAAATTTAAATCACGTGTTTACTAAAATCTGGGATAATATTAATGAGATTTATGCCAAAGACTATAAACGTAAACCAGAAGAATTGAATATCTTTAGATACTTGCACAAATTGATGCGAGAGAAAAAAAAGCATTTAAATAGTTGAAGTCCTGAAATTCAATTCAAATGTCAACTATCACTTGGATACTTTTTTTAATCCAACCAATACCGAATCAATTCACAAAGAGTATTTCTATGGGCATAAACTTTACCATAAATAAGTATTATATCCAAAATTTAAAATTTTGGCCGAAACCTGCTTTGATGAAACTGTAGAAATGTAAGCAGATTTCGTAGCAACATTGGATATTGAAATTAGAGAGGACCAATTTATAAACAAAAGTTATTTTGGCAAGTCATTTCCGAAACGAGTTGTGAGAAAGAAATGACAGCCCTTCTTCAATTTCAATTTGGACAGGCAAAAATCTCGGTCATAATACTCCGCGCTTGAGGTCTACCTACGGGAAACCGATTCGAGCCAACAAGCAGCGTCCGCAATCTGTGGGAATCGTACCAAAACTACTAGCTATTCAGAAGGAATGTGTTGATTGCTGTTAACATAAAAAATTCATTTCAGTGCTCATTTTTAAAAGAGTTATTATATTTTTTTATTTTCACACTGTACGCTACTTTGATAACTTACAAAAGAAGTGTATCAAACGAACTGTTTCGAGAAAATGGAGGATGTAGTACATAACCATTTCCTCAATACTATATACATGTTCACGAGAAAAATGATGTCATGTCTGAACCACATTGCTAGTAAAGTGAAGAGCATAGTGGAAGGTTATTTAATGAAGACGAAGGTCCCATGAAAACAGGATTGAATTCTGAGAACACTAAAGAGCAAAAACTTTGTCGCAAGTCACGGCGTTAAAAAAACAGATTATAGAAGATGTAATGTGAACTATTAAGAATGAAGATTTAATGTTGTGGCAAAGAATGAAATGCATTACTGTTTTGAAATTGCCACAAATCGTAATAGTCGAAATGTGGCATTATAAGCGAATTTACTAGACTTATGCGGGTGTTAGTAGGTAATAGTCATTCCCGCGATTTGATATGATCATAAGATTAACTCATATGCATGTGCCAGCAGTGTGGTGAGTGGCATTTAGTGGTAGAATCATAATGTCCAGTTCGAAAAACATTTGAAAGTTGCGCAAACGCTTGAAATTCTCTGTAGGGTCGCAATTGTTTCAGAAGCTTGCAATTAAAATCGCCCATTAATATTGTGTTTTATTTTTGCTTGGGCCAGATACAATCACTCTCTCTCTAACGTCAATATTTCCTGTTTTCCGTGGACAATACACTACCGCTTAGACGTACGAGGTTTTCTTTTGAAGAACAGTCCAAACCCAAAGTTGGCAAGCTGAGTTCACTTGAACAAAAGGAAGAAGTCTCGATTTCATCAATAACATATCCAAGAGCTTGAGTTGTTCATCTGAAATATTTTTGATCAATTTTTTACGTTATTTTTGTTTGTTTTTCGCACTTTTTTAAAGCATTTTATTGATCATTTTGGCAATGTTATAGGTCATCAAAATCCGTCCCTAATGATAATTTACTATTTAGTGTGTCATCGAGTCGAAGGGCTTAATACCCGAGCGGTTGCCGTGAGTATTTGAACGGAATCGCCTGTGTTCTCTAGGGCTTGCTGTGTCCACGTGGTCAAGGCCGGCATCGCCCAGATTGCAAGGGTCCATTACAACATACGTTAAGGTATCAACCTAAACTTAATACAACCTCTTCTTAGAGCTGCAGGAGACCCTACATAAAGGTCCGTTTGAGAAGAAAATAGCCTTAAAAGAATGTTTAAGATTTTAAATTAGGGACGGATGACAGTGGGTTGCAAGAACTAAAGGAAAATTATAAAAGAGGCGATGTGGAAAAAAATTGAATTTCATGAGTTTGAGGAGAGATTCCTAACACGTAGTACACCGCGGTTACCGGGTCACACCTACTCAAATAACGCTTCTTTGGGACAAACTAAAGCTGCGCAACGTTCAAATCCAATGAGAAACGTACTGCGTGCAACCTGTCATCCCCCCCCACCCGGTCATGAGTCCCGTAAGTGTAGTGTATGTTTCCCCCCTCTGGAGGATCTTCCCCCACTGGATGGCAAGATCTGACGCGGACCTACCGTCGGCTATCGGGATTTCCTCAACCAGGTATCTCCCACCAGCGGGGCATTGCCCCAGCCGGGACAAGCTATAAGCACCCGGCATATGTGGTTGTGTAATGCATGTTAGTGTAATAGTGTATGAGTAGGGGCGACGATATGACGAGGAAGAGGTATGAAAGATCGCGAGCAGCCCATAACCCGTTTCGTTAAGGTACTTGCTTCAACATTCGTCTGCCGATTGACGGCATTCGTCTGCCTATCGGGAAAACCACGAAACACTACTAATCAGAGAAGCCGGCTTCTTGAATTCTCTTTCAGACAGTGACTGAATACGACCAAACTATCTAGACAGGGTCGACAATTCTGCCAGCGCCGAGACTGGAACCCTAAGACCTCCCGGTCAGAGCCACTGCAGTGTCTTCAGTTGAAGCACAACTGAGCCACCTCTCCCGGTGCAACTCGGGGGCGGCGACTGGAAGGCAATGACAGGTGTGCCGCCGACTGGGGACCCGCCGACTGGGGACCCGCCGACTGGGAGCGGAGACGTGAAGGGGGATTCGTTAAAAGTAAGTAACCACAAAAATTGAAAGATTCGTTTCTAATAGTGAACCGTCAAACTGCAAACAATCTGCCAAATCTTTTAGAAAAAAATCATTTTGGCAAAAGTCCTGTGAACTGTTAAGGCGCCAGTGATGTTCAGAATCACAGTCAGTAGTTTTGAGAAAAGTCGCTCTTTCTGTGCAGGGACCTTCAAAACTTGTTTTCCCGTTAAAAAAATCTATTTTTTCTTAGAGTATTACAGAACTATAGCTCGTTATGTCACTTTCGCGTTTATGTCTTTTGTTTCAATGTACAACCATTTTGCATGGTCAGGACGAATTTCTGTCTCACGCATTAAACGTAATTACCCACCAAATTTTAGCAATTTGTCTTTTATTTGCTTTGCTAATACACAAGGACATCATTGCATCACTCAAGAATTTCAACATTCGAACACCTGTACACACATTCCTAGTTAAGTCTACCACATACTTGCAAGTTAGATATTTACACAAAACCTTATCTTACTTGATAATTAATATAACATATTTACACTAATACTCATGCCTTAAACAAACTTTATATTTGAGTTGAGTGTTAACAGGTTCTAAGTAATACATTCTCGAGTGAAAAGAATACAAGCAGGGACAACGGTCACGTAGATGTAGTTCTTGCAAATCCTACAACAGTGCACATGGTTTTTTTAGAATTAGAGTTAAAATCTCGTATATTTTAACATATTATAACATTATTTTTAAAATGGTAGCCGATCTTGTCATAATGACTTGGAAATTTAAATGCCTTCTTAAATTTTGTGCCTGATTGAATCACATCGTATGCCATTCTGTGATAACTCGAGAGATCAGAACATCATGAAAATCAGACGAATTCTTTATTTCCTTTCTAAAAATCGAATCGTATCACACGATTGCCACCTATATTTTAAATAATATAAATCAGTTTTAAAAAACGTCGTAACGCAAGCTGTAATCATGGAACATAATGAGAGTATTTTAACAACAAATACGACGATAGCAAAAAATACATCAACTAAAAACTTGTTGAGAATTTTGTTTTAATGGATAATGAGAGAAGTAAAAGATTTGGCAAACGTTGCTAGTCCCTTTTACCAATATTTTCTAGAATTGTTTTTGATTTCGTGCAGGGATAACAGTCACAGTCCTACGCAATTAGTTTTGTTTTCTTTTCTAAAAATATTTGCTTCATCGGTGGATCAAATGAAGTAATTTAGAGAGTGTTTTAGATCTTTTAACAACATTTGACGTCATTGAACATGACATACCCCAAAATACCCTTCGTTCGTTCTTAATGGCGATGCTCTAGGCTGCATATCTTTGTGCATTAAACAAATGAGAGAGTGAAAATACATATGAATGAGGGGACTTTATATATTCATTTCTCCTATTCATTACCAATTGAATGTGGAGTCTCGCAGAGTTCTATATTATTCCCTGTTCACTTGCTTCTATACATAAACAATATAATTTGCAACCAGAAACAGCTCTTTTTGCTAATGATACGAATACACTTTTTGTTTACACTTAAAACAGAAATTCAGTGGTACAGTTGCAGATGTTTATCAGATATCAAATTGGTTTCTTAATGATAAATTAGTAGTAAAAGTCGATTCTATCACATGGGCCACAATATAAGACGAGAACCAAAACGTTCGCTCATTTGCAGTTGTAAATAGTATTTATTACACCGGAGAGATTTTTTTTGTTTTCTTGCCAAAAAAAACATTCGTTGTTATCTGTATACCTAATTCAACTTTAAAGTATATGAGTTTAAGAGCTCAGAAATAAACTCCAGGCACAAGAAAACTTGCTCAGAATTTCAATAATATTTAACCATTATAAATAAGAATAATAATTAACTAAATTGTAATATATATTTCGCGGTTAAAAAACATTTCGATAAATTATAATTTCGGTGCACACTGTTTAAATTTTAAAAAGATGCATTTTCGGGAAACATGTTTGTTATAATAAAAATATAACTTCCAACTAATCATCATTAAGATTAATCTGTATACCATTAATATACATCATTAATCTGTCTAAAGCATTACTAAAACCAGCCTGGACATACGGAATACAACTTTGGGGAGCAGCTCAAAATTCAAATATTGAAATATTACGTTTCCAATCTGAAAGCTTAAGAAATTTTGTAAATGCTCCTTGGTACGTAACGAACGCCACAATACACCGAGACTTATAAATGACAACAATAAAAGAAGAAATTAACAAGTCCAGCGTAAAATACTTACAACGACTACATAACCATCAAAATATTCTTGCCATTAACTTCTAGACAATAGTGACACCAACAGACGACTTAAACGATATCATACTTTAGACCTGACATATCGACTATAAATTGTTATATTATTTTCTGTTTTATTATTATATATGCTTATCATCGTATATTTTTAGTATGTTTAGTATGTTAGTTTAGTTTAGTTATCAAATATGTTTAGTGTGTGTTAATCTGAAAAAAATGTAAAATCAGGAGTACGGTCAATGGACCTTTCTCCTCTCATGTTATTAAAATTGTATGTAATTTTGCCAAATGTTTATACCCAAACAAATTGCAAAATAAAATATTATTATAAAGAAATCATCATTAAGATGCATGAATGAAAATGGCGAGAACATTTTCATGAATTAATTTAAGTTCATTTTATTCCGATTTACAGTTTGTTAATAAATGTTTTGAATTCCAACTGTCAAACAGCCAATATTGTAATTAAATAAACATTATAATGATTAATAGCATTATTACTAAAGTTTCTATCTCGACAGTCAATTAGCAAACATTCTTTTATCTACGATTTCTTTGCAACCTTCATTCATTTCAGTAGAATCGTATTTTCTCCGCTCTCTGAGTTTCTGGAATGCGACCCCGACCTTGCTTTCCCACCGGCTTACGCGTTCGCACTGGAATATGAATATTCCCCACCGCGGGCGACAAACGTTTGATCCTTGGCGCACGCCTCACGTGAATCGCCCTTCGAGCGAAGAGCGCCTGGAAACGATGCGGCCGCAAATAGTGCGTCCCGATTTACCATTCCGCGATACGCGCGTCGAGGCTGGGCAGAAGGCGCCACCGGCGCCGCGCAGTGGTCGGAGGCGGGCTAAGGCGTCAGCAAATAGCTTCCTCGTGCTCTTCTTCACTGGCTGAGGGCATCAGCTGAAGTCGCAGCAGTGCTGCTGACCTAGGGTTGCTATTTGGGGTCCGGACAGGGGTGTAATTTTCGACATTGACTACATAGCTCGGTCGGAATCAGCTGGTGCCAGCAGGAGAATTCTAGCGGCCAATTGCTCTGATCGGTATTTTGCGTGGTTTATCCTATTAACACCAGGCAAATGCCGGAGCAGTACTCTAACAAACGGGCTACGGACGGGTCGGGATGTTTCATCCATTTTTCGTGACCTATCCTGCACCCTTGCATATTTACTCTGACATGTACTACACTACCTCTTCATGTCTGAGCTTAGAGTTTGTCCCGGCTGGGGCGTAACTCTGGGGGAGATACTGAGAAAGGGCCCCGCTCCCAAACTTTCAAGTAGGCCAGTGAAGGAAGAACATCGCCACCTCCCATGATGAAACACGCACAACACTTACGAGTCTAATAACCATTCACGTTAACGCGTCCGAAAACAATCAAAATATCTTATTCGACCTCTTCGTATAGCTCTTCTGGTCGTTATTGTTGTTCTTCTTTTATTGTGTACGTTAATTTTCCTGAACTTCATCCTCATCATTGACATCATATTCGTCGCTTTTTATTATTCATCTGATTCTTTCTCCGCAATTCAATTTGTATTATTCTCTTTAAATATTATTTTCCTTCCAACACTTTTCTCCTCTTTTAATCCTCTTCTTTTCTTCTTTTTCTTCTTCTTCAAATCTTCAATTTTTTGGCAGCTTCTTCGTAGCTAAAAATCATTCGAGTGATCGGTGTTAGCTAATTTTACCAGTATTATTTTCTTAGTGGTCACATTAAAACACCGTCTTTGTCATTTTGGTGTTAACTTTTTAGTATTTTTTAATCTTTCACAACTGCACAATGTCATTTCATTGTAGGCCTCCTTTTATTTCCAGTTTATTTTGGTTTGGCGAAGGCCAAATGTTTCTTTTCAACCATTTTTTGTGTAGCATCCATTTAAGCCTATTAGTTGTTTTCGTTGTGTACTTTACTTGGCTCTTAGTAAAACTTCATATTATTTCCTTCTTATTCCCTCCACAATTATTCACTCAAATTGAGAGACATATTTTTCCAAATACCTTTTTTAAATATTTTCTCTCTGTATTTCATTCTTTTAGTGACTGACCTGCTCACATTACCGGGGAAAATCACGGAATCATTGAGGTTTTTATTAATTTACTAGGTATATATCCCAAAAATTTGGAATACTGTAAAGAAATGAAACAAACTTTAACATTTAACAATATTAATGAATATTTATTCCATTTTTCTCCGTTTTCTTAGGAACTACATTTTTATACTTCCAATGTATTGCTTTCTCACCATACTACGTATGTACTAAAGAGAAAGTACTGTAATCGTGTGCCCAAATTCGGCAATTTTTTTAACGGAAAAACTCTTGTTGTCCAGCCCTGATAAAGACAAAGTAAATAAATACTGTCCTGTATGTAGTAATTTACTTTCTCTAACAGGTTATGCACGTACAGGTTAGAATGCACATTTTGTGGGTCCTTGATACCGAAATATAATTGACAGCAATATGCGGCCCATCCGTTCGACCGTCGGTGGTCAACACTAGCGCCTGAAGCGTTCATATAATTTTCTCCACAATTGATATTCCCCAAATGATTTGAACGCACTCTGGTCCCTGTGAACTTGAAATGTTTTTGTTTTTTGGGGGTACTTTACATGACGCCTCTACATTTTCAAAATATTCCAAAAAATAACTCCAACTTTTTAAAAATGTTTATTAAACTTTCCCTTCAAACAGTGTAAAGTCACTTACAAGAATGGAAAGATTTCAAATTCGAAATATCTGCATTTTTCAAAAATTCAAAATTTTGTTTCAGCATCTTCCTAGAACTACAATATTAAAGGCAGTTTTTCCTGAGTGAAATCTGTTGTTCAAAGGTGGTCGTTGATCTAAGGACCATTTTTCGAAAATGTGTGCGTTTTCGAGAAATTTTGCGTGAAATGTAAGTAACTTTTACAATTATTTTCTCCAGAAAAGCTCTAAATATTTTCTTTCATTTTTTTTGGTCATATCTGTCAAAGGACGGTAATAAATGATGTTTCTTTCATTTTCAGGGAATCTAAGTATTTTCCAATATTGAATATAATGAACATTACAAAAGGACAATATTGATGATTCAAATTTATCTTTTTGGTTGAGATTGATACAATTTGGTGTGAAAATTTGATACAAAAATTCTGTTTTTTTTAAGAAATAAACCAGTAGTTTTCGCATAATTAATGCTTAAAATTAATTCAATTTATTAAAAAATCTGAAAAATGTCTGATTTTTTTTGTTTAACATTTTTACACAAGTAGAGAAAAGAAGGCTTCACAAGTTGCGCAGATTATTGAATTCTCTGAACTATCAAAAATGCTAGAAATATTGTGAGAAATTATCTGATGTTGTTAACAACTAGTTATCTTCAAATAATATTATTCAAAACCACCATATGGTTATGAATAAAGGTTTTCTTAATCCATTCATTTGCACTCGATGTTAGAGGCAGACAGATGGTTCCTCCGAATATGAGGTTGAGCGGCCTGCAATATCTTGGTCGGCGTCCTGCAATTTCTTACTTTCAACCACAATGTTAATAAATATTTGGCTCTTCTCCTTTATCGTAACGAACGTGAAGGAATCAGCTCACTTTCGAGCGAACATGGCGAACGACATCACGGACTCGCGAAAGGAATCGTCTTATTTATAACCTTCCACTTTTAATGTGATTTGACACTTCTCTTCGCGCTTCTAGTTCTGTCAGAGGCTCCGACCTTTGCCAAAGTGATTAATGTAAAACGTCATTGATTCTGTCCAACACCTAATTTCCAATCAATTTTATTCCAAAGAACATATTTGGCATCATTGAAACTTCGCTACGCGTGTCCAAGCTAATGACGAGATTCCGGTCTACGGCATACGTTTTACATAAAACATTCTTTCCAATGCATTTAAAGCACACTCACTCTTTTCAGTAATTAAAATGCGCCATTTTCATTAGAACGAAATAGAATATTCTAGAACTCACCACTTGTTCTTCGCTTTCGTTCACCGATCTCGCTACGTCGAAGTCCATTCGTTACTACCAGGCATAAGACCTAAAACATATAGGGCTGTCCGTTTTCCGTCCGTTTTCCGTCCGTTTTCGGTCCGTTTTCGGTCCGCACAACCCAGCAGTAAGATGTCCCAGTTGCTGCACGGACTTGAGGGCGGTCGTCAGGGCCGATCACCCAGGGTGGCACAAAAGCAGCGGTTGGAGTCGATGAGTTGCTCGCACGGCTAAGCAAAGCACACATACGTAGTCACACACGTAGAATCTCTTTCACTTTATTATTTTAAATACTGGTAAATAGTTTTATGTTAAGTTCCTACAAGTCAAAGGTTCATTGTCTGTTTATGAATCTCAAGAGCTACATCTCAATATGAAAAAAGTTCACTGCCTTTTCCTATTTTTTGTTGTCGTTATTGTACGTAGAAGCTGTAAGTCATATTAAGATCTTACAAGTCAAATTTTCATTGCTTGTTTATGTATTCTCGTGGATACTTTTCTACACAAAGAATTATCCCAGTATTTTACTAAATTTTATGTTCGCATAAAGAGTTAGTACAAAACAACCCAAACAACACTGTTTTTCAAAAACGAATTTGTTAAGTAGTAGATTAGACTGGCACAGGGGCTAACGCCCGAGTACCGATCTTCCTACAGCGGCTAGGCCGACGCTTTCGACCGTGTAACATACACATTGAGTTACACAATAAACACGTCCATTTTCTTTCATTTCTCAGTTGAACGATAATCGTGCGTATTTATTTCTTCGCGCATGCGCGTGAGCTAGCCCTTTCGAGAAACCGCTGTGCGCCGGGTGTTCGGAGGAGAGTGGCGCCTGCGGGAGAGCAAGAAGGACAAACAATTGAGCGCGCGCCCTGACTGGCAGGCAGACGCCTTGACGGAGCTTACAGCGCCGACCTTGAGAATTGCGAGGCCTACGCTTTCATGTGGCTGACGTCATCCAGGGTGTCCGGATGAAAAATTCTGAGAAAAGACGCTCTCTGACCTACCCAAGAATTACGGACTTTGACAGAAGAATTTGCGTCGAGATGCACCCATCTACAGACTGTTTCTCGCGAAGTATAAACAAACATCGCCTTTCTTAAAGAAGGGTTGTCAGACTATCTTCTTATTTGCGTAGTAATATTTTTTCTGTCCATTTTTGTTCCTTTTTCTAATGCGTTGCAGACAGTTCGTGATTAATGTTATGTTAACTACCATCCAGTAATCGAATCATAGACTGATGACGATGAGTAATGTACATTTTGTAATGTCATTCCAGTGCTTTACTGACTTCTCTTTACTGTTTGTTCGTGTATTAAAATATGATCACGTTTCCTCAGGTATAATAAAGACGAACAATACTAGAATGGATTTAAAATTTCGAAGTCGTGATTTCGGTGGTAAAATCGTGTTGGTGCCCCTGAGATTATAAAGTGTATTTCCAACCATGTTTATATGGATGGACGTGGGATTAATATGTGGATTAATGTCTGGGTGAATGTGAGTGAATGTGTGTCAGAGTAATAGAGACACACCACGGAGGGAGTCCATGGGGCTTTAGCTACTCTCAATTCCTTGACGAACGTCACAACCTAATTTTTTTCATTACTATTAATATAATCGTTATTTTGCTGGTACGGGCTTCTGTGAAACTTAACAGAAGCCGCCACTGGTTTGCTCATGATGTTGTATCATGGGAATGTAGATTTAGCAACACACATTACTTCCACAGTTCGGAAGAAATTCCTTATATCGTGATCATGTGTCTGGTTTCGTATCGCGTGATCACACTCTTTCACTTTGGCAAAGTAGCGTTTTTCGCTGTGACTAACGTGAGTTCATGCAAGCGCAGAGACCCAAAAGAGGGTTCAACTCTTATAGTACGTTATGGGGATAGTCGCGTGACTTAAAACTAGAGAGGCTCCAACTACATTTCTGAGCACCCTTTTGCATGAAAGCTTTTTTTTTTATTTTCTTTTTTTTTCTTCTTCGTGCCTTTTCTACCCGACAGCCAGTTGCCACTTACGTCGCGATGGGACTAGACATTAACTTACTTGGCAAGCTCCTCTTATCTGTGGTCAGCAGAACGCGAGGCCCTCCGCGACAACACATACACGAGACACACGGGACAAACAACCCTGCCCAAGGCGAACCCGCGATCCTTCGGCCCGAATTGCTGAGGCGGTCTCGACCATCCACGTCGGCTGAAATACTTCACTAGAAAATAAATAAAACGAAGGAGAAGAATGAAACTATAACTTTAAGTTTGAAGGTCGTTCCGATAGTAATTGCTTTCATTCATTTGTTAGACAACTGCAGTAAATATAACACAATCTTAATACAATGTGTTAGAACAATGTTTTTAACACATTTTTTAATGTAGTACCCCTTTTTTATATGCATTTTCTCCATCGACGAACAAGAGCCTGCATTCTACGCTCGTAAAAACCTGTACCAGCCGACACGGACGGTGAATTCTCATGGCGCCATTCCATGGATTGTTGTATTGTTTCTGGCTCATAGTGGTGACACCACGTCTAGTCATCAATGATTATTCGATTCAGAAAAAGCTTTGCATTGGGTCAAAGGTTCCTCACAAACATCCATTCGCTGCTGTTTGTGTTCCTATGTACGTGATCACGGCACCCTCCTTGCGCAAAATTTTTGGTAACTGAAGTAACGTAACATTACCTTTAAAGCAGTGCAGCCAATGTTGAGTGCCAAACAGCGTTCTCTGAACGTGACGCGCTTATTTGTGCGGATCGAGGCGCTCCTCATTGCGTGGTGTGGCAGCAGTGCGTGCACGACCGTAACGAGGTTTGTCTTCACGTCGCTGTCACCACCGGCGAAACGCACTACCCATCGTAGCCGCATTGTTCTGACATTTACTGTACTTCTCCGTAAAAGTTCAGTAAGCGTCTGCAGGTGTCAAAACATGTAATTTCCTCAGGAAGTAAGAAATTCAGTCACACATCGCTGCTTCTCGCACGCGTTCCAGCTAGACGCCATTTTAGCATACTGTCCCTGTGCGTCTATCTGAGAGAGAGCAACAATATTAAACAAACATTACCGTAAAGGATCAAATTCCATTACGACACCACTCCCATTCGTTTTGGAGGTCATAAGCTAATGTAAAAAATGGGAGACATTGCTTTCGGAAAAACTATCGTCAACAAATACATTTTCAATTGATTTTATGTTAAACCATTTTCAGAGATGCTAGATGGCTTTGAGAGCCTCATATTCAAATGTCATGCAAAAAGTTTCCAAATTCTCAAGGAAAAAATATCATTTTTTTTTCTTTTCAGAAAAAAGTATTTACAGAAATAAATGTGATTTTTGTAAGACTTCAGGTCCCCTGAAAAATTTTTTAGAGGGGGCAACGGTCTCTTCTGCGCGCACGCCAGTGGTTGTGGTGTTTCACACGGCAAAACTCGCTCATTCTGGTCCAGCGCAGCATCTGAAATGGAATCGCCATTGCATAGCTGCCTCCGCGCTTTTGACGCCTTCCTCTATTTTTGGATGCCCCTTCGGCGGAACAATGGCACATTTCCTTCCACGAACGCTCTGTTCCTTTCGTCTTACAGAAGATTTCTGAGGGTCAGATTGTTTTTCAAATAAACGTTCTGTCGGTCATCCTATTTCTGAAAATCTGATTGTATTCAAAGTAAACGTTCTGTCTGTCATCAGATTTTCTCAGAATTTGTGGTTATGAGAAGTAAAACTATTAGTCCGTAGATTTTCTGAAGGATTGATTATAAGTAAAGTAAGGGTAACTTTGAATGAATCCTAAGATTACAACTATATGTGATATACTATATTCTTTTCATAATAAAGTAAAATATTTTTAGCGTTATATTCAATGAACTAAGACATTAAATTCTCAAAATTTCATGTGATTATAAGTAAAGGGGAAAAAGTCAGTCAGGATGTAGTGAGAATATTATGGTTATTAGGAAGGAAAGTAAATGAAAAGGTGTAATATTATCGTAATTTAATTGTGGTGAAGTATTACTTCGGCTGTGTTGCCATCTTTAGAATACCTAAGCTCCCGCGGAACCTTCCGCCAGACCCGTCAGACTCGGGAGATAGCAGGAAAGCGACCTACAAAGAATTAAATTAAATGTGTTAAGATTTACGCGGTTCAATTAAATCATTCAAAAAATATCAACTGCTATGAAATACACGGAATTTATGCGTACCTTCAAAATTTAAAAGATCTGATTCAAATTCGCAGATCCTAGAATTGTTAGATCAATCGGAGAAAATCTAGTTTGAAAAACTTTCAAGAAAAGCTGTTGCGGTATCAAAGACACTAGAAACTTCTATTTTCGTCAAAATATCGATATTGATTTTTTTATAAGATAACTTTACACTCGGTGTACGAGAGTGTAAAACACTTTTATCCACTTTGGTTAGGTAATGTGAAACATTATGCTATTATAATCAGTTTCGTAATGAAGTACTTTACTACCAATTGGTTTTACCTCAATTGGTTACCAAACTCGTCCTAACGGACTCGTTTGGCAGTTTTCCAATCTCGTATTGTAATCAGATGTATTACGACACTAATATCGTAAATAACTATTATCGTATTAGGATGCCTCAATACGTGGATTTCTGTAAAATCCCACATCGCATTTTTCCATCACTATCTGCATTCTACGTGTATTAATTCGTGCATACTAGAAAATGAGAAAGTAAAATCTGTCGCTAGCCTCAAAAACTGTACCCGCGCCCTGGAAAATCCCGAGCGGTGTTGGCACGAGCCTTCCCTCGTGGGGGCGCTGCTCTGTGCTCACAGGGACGCCCGCAACCGCACCGGACTTCCGACAGGTCAACGTGGACAGGATACGTGAACCGACGTCACTAACCGCAGATAGCCGCATGTCGAGACCAGACCTCTTACGACCTTCGTGTAGTTATCGTATCTCTGTCGCCGGTAGGAACTCCAGCACGGATTTCATTGACCAAGGCAGCGGCACTGACGACCGCCTTGGGTCGAAGGAAATTTGTGTGAATAAAAGTGTGCAGTACATTTGAGGTACTATCAGAACCCGAATAACATCTTATGGGGAGTTAAACATCACTAAACTAAGGCGACCTCCTAATTGTACTCAAAATATTTAACATATCGTGAGCAGCAATGATTGATTGGTCGGATTTTTTACAAACAGTTAACTTAACCCAACTAGTTTCGCACATACAAATATTTCAATATTTGTCGTCTATTGAGATCCGTCAACGCGTCTCTCCATATACTGCAGTTATTTGTGAAAAGATGATTGTTTCAGGGGTAGGGGGTCATTCGCCTTTGGGAGCCGCTCGCCGCAGAGGAAAAGGAAAGGGGGAGGGGGAGGGGAAAGGGAAGGGGGCGCTGGGGTCTCGCCGCGTGCGCGCCCGTCATCCTTCCCGGAGGCCACCGGCGGATACCACGGCACTCCAACGATAAGGCCCCGCGCGCTGGCCATCCGAAACAATAGGGAACTTTTGCTCTCCGTGGAGGACAGCGATCGACTGCAATCTCCATTTTCTGCGCATGCGCAGATGCACAAATGTGATCCGAAACTTGAAGTTGATTTAACGATTGCTTTAACATTTGAGGGTGCAAAAACTCCCTAATAGGAAGTTTGTGCCACCCCCAATGTTAAAGCACTATCGATTTTCTGCAGAGGATCGATTGTTTTCACGTTCAAGGGTGCAAAAACGCCCTAACAGGGAGCTTGTGCCACCTCGAATGTTAAAGCACTATCGATCTTCTGCGCATGCGCAGTTCAAGTTTCGCACTACTTTTCTGCATCTGCGCTTGCGCAGAATATTGAGATCGTCAGTCGATCGCTGATCGCTATGGCGTGCACAATCTCCCTAATGACTGAAGGGTACACCTGCGAGTAGAGTCCGGACAAAATATGTATTATGAAACAACAAAATATGTACGTAAATTTGTAGTGAAAACAATTGGAATATATAACAAATATATAAAAAAAAGATATAGTGTTCAATATCAAATTTGTAGAACATTCATAGCCTAACAAAATAAACTCATAAAATTGAGAAGTACGTTAATAAAATATATACTAACTATTTAAGAAATAAATATTGCTTGTCTTACTGGTTTAACGCTTATCAGGAGTTCATTATTTACTTTTGAAAACAACAGGCGCGGATCCACTGGGAGGGCAATGAGGGAATTCCACCCCCCCGTAAAATGTTTCACTAACTATTAATTTTAACTTGTCACGAAACTTTCAAGCAAAAATACTTTTGGGTAATTATTAAAACGAATAAAATCGTATCTCAGCATGAGGTAGTGTAGCCTACGACACTTTACAAAATATGTAATATGACATCTTCGATCAAAATATTTTGAATTCTCCCTCCCAAAATTTGCCTCTGAATCCGCCCCTGGAGCAAGGATAGTCATCATTCAAACCTGGGAACTCAATGACCAGCAAACAATCCATATTGTCTTTGTAGTGTTATATTTCTGTGGTAGCGAATAATTTCCCGGAAATTGCGATTAAAGATCAACTCACAGATTCTTTGCACTTTTGAAGGTAATAACCTCAACGATCAAGCGCATTTAACGCAACATATATGACAAGCAGACAGAAGTTTACCCAACAAGCAGAGAATATTTGAGCACTTCGCTTGGTCAGCACGCAATTCTGAATTCGTTAAATAATGTTAATTAGTTTAAAAATTGTTAAATATTGTTGCGAAATTCTCACAATTAAACTATAATCAATCTTGCACGATTTATTTTCTTTGAACATACTTACATAAGTCATATTCTCCGATGAAAGTTGCAATATTCAATAAGAATTTTTTTACACTCCTATAAAAATAACGGTGAATATAATAAATATTTTAACAGTGACCACTATTATGACATATATCAATACAAAACTATTTTATGAACAGTGCATTGCCAGCAGTATTTTTCCGGCTTGATTAATCCGAACTTTCTCATTGTCGTGGCAGACGTAGGATTACTGGAAAGGCGGTTATTAACGACCTCTGTCTTCGGCCCTCGGCCTCTATGAAGCCTCCAATGGCCTTCTGTTCTGCACCGACGATGTGGAGCCGAGAAGCGTCACGCCCGAACGCTGGTCAAGACACGCGAGTCTCCACCTACAACTCGCGATCTGGGGATTCAGATCTACACCTCGGGATGTATTCCAGCGCCCCTCGGTTCTTGATTCGGTAGCTTTTAGTGGTTTCTCTGAACCACACCAAGTGAATGCCGGAGCACTACTCTAACAATCGGGCCACGGACTGCGCAAAATATTTCCTTTCTCTTCCTTGTCCTATCCTCACCCCTTTCTCACACACGCTCTTTCTCTTACATTCACTACATTACCACACATACTGGGACACCAGTCGGGAGTTTAGCGCTTATCCTGACTGGGGCTGTGTCCCGCTCGTGGGAGATGTGGTTGAGGCTCTACTAAGCGGCAGGTAGATTGGCTCCGGAGCTAACCAGCCAGGGAGAAAATAACCGCCACCTCCAGAGAAAAAAAACATGCATTACACTTACGGTACTAATAAACATAGCAGTTAACGCGCCAGGAATCATAAATCAATCAAAATCACACGACTCCTGGCATCGAGGACTCTGCGATACACACGTGTCATGGCAACAGAGCGTCCATAAAGGTGGTCAGTCCTTTCCTCCGATACCAATAGCTTGAGATGTAAACCCTAATTTCCTTCATCCGCACTTGCTCGGACGGAAAGTTATCATTCTACGAGTGAACACAGCTACGCGCCACGTCGAAATTGCTTACCACACTCCCGACCGTCTTTTCCCCCTTGCCTTTCTTATCAGATCAGCGTTCGACATCCCCTCCCGGACGTCATGAAGCGGTGGCGGGGCACTGAGGTTCGAGCGCTCCCCATCGGAATGGTTTGGTGGCTTCCCGAGTGGGGGCGCCAGCAGAATTCAAATCTGGCTCACCGAAGAGGTTGAGGATTCAGACTAGTGCTCGGCAGACGCGGAGAGGGAAATGAGGGAACCCTCCCCCCCCCCGCGTAAAATGTTTCAGTATCTATTAGTTTTAACTTGTCACGAAACTATCAAGCAAAAATATTTTATGATAAAACTAATACGAATGAAATCGTTTTGCAGCATGACCTAGTATAGCCTATATTTTACAAAATGACACATTGGACCAGAACATTTTAAAGTTCCAGTCTCAAAATTGGTCTCTGGATCCGCCCCTGAGTGCTGGCAACTAAGTAATAGGTTTCCCTCCGATTCTTTTTCGCCCTTTTAATCGGAGCCTCCGAGTGGCCTCCGGTTGGTTGTTGACCGCGAAATTCAAATATTTCACACTTTCCTATCTCGTGTGTTTTCTTGAGCCAGATGATGATATGTTCATAATGCGACAGGCTCATAAAAAGGCACGATTAACGTATCCGATGTATGAGGGAAATAACCTGAGACGGCGTGGGTCTATTTACCCGACGAGCGTCGTCGCCCGGATATTGTCTCCTAGGAATGGCCATTGCCTTAACCTATTTTCCCGAGGATACACATGTGGTTTCTAGTACGGTGGGAACATTCTGATAAATATCATAAAATAATATTTAGTAATGTGAAGAATACATAATTTAACTTATCAAACGTTCTACAAATCAAAATTCCATTAAACTGGCTATTATTTCTCATTGACCTGAAATCATGATCTACAGAGAACATTGCTTGCAGTTTCTTGAGAATGTTTTTGACGGAGCGTTGGACTTAATTTTTGTTGTGACAGAATATCCGAAAATTAGCTTATTTTGTCCAACATCTTTTAATTCTCCGTGGCAGAAATGGGATTAATGTAAACATATTTTCATAATTGTCTGCCATTTTTTTAACCAATCACAATCATGTTAATATTCTTACTTTATACATTCTTAAAATATTATTACATTGTGATAAAAAAACTAGGATAAGCACTAAGTAAAGTTTGCACTACTCGCTTTATAGAAACATTGTTAAATTTCCTTCAAAATTCTGATTTCTTCTATTTTTCTTACAACGTTCTGAGAATGTTCCCCTAGTTTCACGCATTTAGTCAGGGATTAGGAGGAAATATTATCTATGTTGAAATTTCTAATTGGCACATAAAGGCGTTTGATAGCGTTATTGATTACACAGGTCAATGAACGAATATAATTGTCTATTTTAAATGAGGTTTTCAGGATCTTGTCACTCATTTGATAAGATATTTGGAAACATGTCCCAGTTTACTTTTCCTTAAATTATCTTTTCAGCTTGTGAGTTTCATAGTACCGCTTTTAGATGGTTATACCTAAGGATTCTTGTTAGAATAGTATTCAGGTAATTGCCATGAAGATGTAAAAAGTATTTTTCAAAATATACAAATTTTGGGAATGGATGAAATTGGTTTGAACACAAAATTGTTTCTGCCTCATAAAGAGATGGAATTGAGAGACGTAAATTAATATTTCCGTCTTTAAGAATCGCAACACAACTTGATGCAATCATTTATTTTATATTGTTACTTTTGAATTGTTCAACAATATTTTCTAAGTGTTGTTGAAAACTTGCTGAGTACATGAATTAGCCACATACACAGCTGCCTGGAAGAGGTTAGTTCTCTAGAGGTTGGTTCCGTCTCAGCACGCTGCATGGTGATTGAAATGTGCTTCAAATGTCTACTTTTTAATTTCCCACAATGCCTGGACATACCTTGGAAGATTACCAGTATGCAGTGCCAGCTGTGTTCCTCTTCTCTTAAAAACATGGGAGTATAAAAATTAAAGAGAGAAACATCACCAAAGCTGTTCGTGTTATTGCGTATCATCAAAATCACGTGACGTTCGGATTTGTTTCCACTGTCGGAACGGATGAGGATAATAGAATACGTCATAAACCCGACTTTTAGTCTGGGAGGCAGGCAAAGTGGCACAAATGATAATATTTTCTAGGAAGCGAGAATGGAAAACATTAAAACTTCGAAAGTGAGATTTAGAAAGGGTAAACGCACCATTAGAAAGACGGAGGAACCAGTGAGTTGTCAAGAGAAGACCCATTATTTAATTGGCTGTCCGGGTGACGTCGCGTCCATGGCAAAGGTGCTGACGTTTCGGCCGCCATTCTGCGACCTTCCTCAGGGCGCATTACGGCCTGAGGGCAGCACACCCTGAGGAAGGTCGCAGCATGGCGACGGAACGTCGGCACCTTTGCCATTGCGGCGTCACACGGACAACCAATTAAATACTGACTCCGGCCGCGGAAGCCTATGCTCTCAAGAGAAGACTCGTCGACCCAGGTTTCTCACGGTACTTTCAGAACCGTTCTCATATTAGTGTGAACGACAGTGAAAAGAACGATACTTCGCGGGGTACTAGATGTAATTCATTACCATTATTCCGTAATAATAATACACTAATTACATTACTCGGAGATACAAGGAACTTTCAAGTATTTTTCTTCTTCATCGCTTATGATTTGGCTTACAGACTTTCCTATCTTCAATCCAGACATATTTTTCTTAGGCGTTCTCCTTTTCTTCCCTTAGGTTTATACGAGTAATTTATTATTAATTTTACCACTGTTTACTACCTAGCATTTCTATAAGGTGTTTCCAACATTTTTTACGTTTAAAATGTGTATACTAAAAAATGTTCAAACGAAATAACATATGAAACATCTTAAAAATAATACTTATGCTATTATTATTATTATTATTATTATTATTATTATTATTATTATTATTATTATATTATTATTGTTGTTGTTTTTGTTGAAGGCTCATTCCTTTGTCAGGGATTATTTTTCTACATTTTTGCCCTTTTGAAATAAAGCTAAATTAATGTATTTTTCCAAGAACACAATGTCCAGGATAAGGGAACTCGTATATTACAGTATAATTCTAAGCCGAGTTCTCACTCCAGAGGAAGAAACATGATATCGTGTACGCGTGAATGAGCTTCCTCCTTAACACGAATTAGAGCTTTCTTGGAGGCAAGAGTTTCGTTAGCTGTCAGTAGAGTAGGAGAGACTGGGGCACCATGAGCCACAAAAATTGGGACATTGCGGAATCCCTTACATTGAAGGTGAATAGTTTCATTTCATTTGTACAACTAAAGACATGCGTGTTTCTTTACATTGTGTGGTTATAGTCACGAAATAAGTCACGGTCGAGAAAATATGTAAAGATAACTATTTTTAATTAATGATCCATCATCCACTATGCCTGGAGCACCGTGAATCAATGTCTGGGGTAAAATGGATCATAACTATTCCAGCATCACAATACCTTTTCATCATTGAGGAGTCACAATCATCTTAAAAAATAAGGAATTTGACGTATTCATGTTGTTGACAAACTGCATGTTCTCACGGAAATGCACACCAGGAAAAATGAAGAGAGGAGGGTGTTACATGAGTTCCCTTCTCGGCACTTCCCACTTGACACAGCTTTGCAATCTCTCTCAGAAATTACCTCTCTGCTATTTTAAACAGTTCCTTTTTTTCCTTCTAAATGATGATGGTTTATCTGGTAAAAAACAGTGAAAACTGTATGTGACGTATGGAGAAGATTATCTACGCCCTTTTTGTTGAGTTCCAAAATCCCTTCCCAACATTTTAACTATAAATAATTGAAAGATGAATTGAAGTTTGAATAAGTAATAATAATAATAATAATAATAATAATAATAATAATAATAATAATAATAAATTAAAATCGTGAGATTAGCAACATTTGAAAAAATAGACATTTTCATTTCCCAGTTACAGGAAACTTACTTGCAACGGTAACGAACTGCAGATTGATTTTTCTGCATTGCTAACAAAATAGTAACTCATTCTCAGCTCTACTCCTACCACTACAAGCAAAAGGAGAACTCATGTAAACGTGAGCACAGTGAGGCTACATTCATGCCCAGAAGCAAAACAAGAAGCCATCTCAACATTTACTCAATGGATCAGGAAAACTGAAAAAAAACTATAATAGATGGGGGTCATTGACCCGGAAGTACATTGCTTGTTACAGGCATATTAAGTCTTAAAAAAATATACAATACAAATGTAAACTAATTCATTATACATATTGTTCTGTTAAAATAAACATTATTTTTCTTTTTGATAACCAGTGTAGTCTCTAATTGTACATACTCCATACAAACAGTTTTTCAGCAGAAAAGATTTTACTTTTAATTTAAATTTGTGTACCTGCTTCGATAGCTTAATATCATCTGGCAATGCGTTGTAAAGTAACGTACATGTATTGTATGTGGACTTCCTGGAGTGAGCCGTTGATAATGGCACTTGATGAACGTTATTTCAACGACGTATGTTGTAATTATAAATATCAGTATTGCATGAAATTTGTCCTCATCATTATGTAAGTCAGTAAGTCAGACAAATATTACAGATTCGTAATTGAACAGGCAAGGCAATGGTAAGATTTCAAACTCAATGAAGAGAGGGATCATGTAGATGGCATTTTTTTATAATTCGAATAATTTTCTTTTGCTATCTAAAAGTCTGGGGGTATTATAGGATGAGCTTCCCCAGAAATTGAAGACGCACGAAGGATCACCTAGTCTAGGTTCTCGCATTAACTATTGATTTTTGTTAAAAAGTTGCCTTCACGTTTGGACGATTAAATGGCATGTCATGAGCAAGACCCTTCTGAAGACCTGAGACTGAAGGGACAAACCTTTACTTCTTTTAAAAAAATCTTCTAACCAGCAATTTCTCTTTCTAAACATGGATCTAGATGTTTGGTAGGCGCGTTTGCGCCTTAAAACCGTAAAACATTTTGCAGTCAGCAATCACTTCCTCTTTGTAATAAGTAAAAAGTTGTTCACGACTGTAGTTTGATTTCAGTTCAACTTCTGCACCAGAAAGTAATTATATCTTATTGTTTTCTTCTTGACACTACATTCATCAGCTGCATTTCTTTTGCTTCTACCTTCTGCTTCCCAATTAATTTCTCTCTTCATGTATGTCTTCTCGTATATCCCTTCCGTAGATTTTCTCTTGTATGTTCAAACATATCTAGTAATCCTGTGAAAATGCATTGCAGCATATACCCCATGGTGCCCCATCATCACCTGACCCATTTTGTCACAGAAGTTCATTATTTTCTCAGTGGACCTATAAAATTAGCTATCGTAACTTACCTACAATGTAAGAAGATAAAAACTTCAGGGAACTGCAATCTTCAACTTCAATAGCTGTAATAAAAGCACTAAAATTATATTAAAACAAATACACTTGCGAGTAATTTACTTCGAAAGAGAGATAATTTAATACTTCACGCTTCCTTACAAATTGAAGTCAGATCATTGCCACCTGGATGGTAAGTATGACCGCACTTAACATTTCATCATGATCAGTTTAGTTAACCTAAACACACTAAATATCAGCAAACATGCAGAAACACATGGCTCGTGGTGCACCTGTTTCCTACACGAGGTTCCTTTTCGGTAGATTCCAGTCATCCATTTATTTTTGTGTAACTTTAAAAGAGCAACAATTAATTTGCAAACAAACCTACAAAGGAGCTACATTTCTCTTCCTTAATTTATTTCAAAATTATATTCTTAAATATACAACGTATATTGAAAATGGTCATTCTGTTACGATACATTCATCACCGATAGAGTAGAAAAAAGGAACGCTCAGAAATCAGTAGTTAGACCGAACGTAGGAGACTTAAAACCCTAGAGGGGAGACTATCTTTGCTCTAAGATAGTATGTTGTCACGCTGAAAAGAAGAGGAGAAAACAGCGACAACATGTTTAGTGCGAAGGTGATAACTTATTACAAATGAAAATTGTGATGGGAAAAATAATTTAACAAAGTTGCACATGTGACATTTTTGTCTTCACGATTGTTAGACAACTCATCTTGCACTGATATTTGGACGGTACACGTTCTGTCTGGGGATGCATTCGGGCAATTCAAATACCGATTATCTGTTATATTTGACTGCGTTAGGAAGGGTATCACAGTTTCGGTGCCTACAGACGCAGGCATCTGTTTCCATGCATTATGAGGTTGGATACATGCAGCAAAGAGGCAATGGGATTCTTTGATTCGGAATATTCTCTGTTAGAAATCGCACGTACCCTTGATGTAACGTGATAAAACTTTTACACTGTGCATATTCATGTTTTAACGCCCAACCATGTACAAAGAGAAAGGCTGAATATTTCCTGTCCTTTCAAGCTTCTTCCATTAGCTCTACAACCCTTTGTGGGACTTCGCCTTCTTTCAAGCAGTGTAGCGAATAAGCACTCAAGGTCTGCATCATAGAAGTATACCTTACATAAAATTATACATTTCACCGCCTAATCACGGTTGGATCTTTTGGAATTATCTGGGAAGAGGTTTATCGTTTTGCCAACTACTGTTGCTAACCCATGGTTAACACGGCTAACCCATGGCATGATGAAATTGTTATCAATTATGTTTTGATTGTTTTAAGTATTGACTGCCACCAACGGGAAACAAATCCTTACCGGCTGAGGACAATTATTTGAACTATCAAATATTATTATCAAATGCTATATTACCTGTTGTTAATTGAACTCTTAGAATAGTTATCAACTATAGTTACCTGTTATGTTCGCCGTTAAATTAGTCATATGTCTACATGATGCGTTTGGTCAATTAGTCATATGTCTACATGATACGTTCGGCTATGAATTAACAATTTTTATATAGGTTTCATTTATATATTTTTCCTGTTACAAAATTATTAGTTAATTTATTTCAAAAGTTAGTTTAAGAATTGTGATAGTTTATTGTGAACTTTTTTCCTGCTTGTTTGAAAAATATTCATGGATTTATGAATAACAACAACAACAACAACAACAACACAGAAAGCGAATATGTCAATGTTCTCGCGGATCCAGGATTTAATCTTTGTTTAATCATTTCAGGATACACTCTTGCATGTATAAAATAATGACCACAAGAAAATATGTATTGGGAATTCTAATTTTATGTAGATTCGATGCTCAAATGAACGATGTGAACCATTTCAAACACTCTTATCTCCTAGGAGTCCCACGTAGTATAGAGAGATTACAATAAGCAAGCAGGACTTAGACAGCTACTGCTTGGCGATGTAACTGCAAAGTTATGTCCATGCACTCATTTTTTCAGTGCGTTTGTTTTTAGTTATCTCATTTGCACATTTTCAGCCATCTCTTGCAATACCATCGCCCTGCATGGCGTTCATTTGTTTTCCCGACCTGTCAAAAGTGAACCCTTCTGAGAGTATAGAGCGATTTTTATAAGAATGGACCGTTTGACAGCAAGTACTGGCAATGTAACTGAAGGTTCTACGGTCCTTGAGCCCATTTCACTCTCCTTCCTTTCCATTCGTTCGTTTGCAGTTGACTAACATGTAAATGGCTTCGACGCTTTCTTTTGTCACGTCCTCATCCGACGAAAATATAGTTACCCACAAGAAATAATTTAAATTAAGAAGTGCACTGCTACTGTGTCCTTCTGTATAAATTCGTTTTTTTTATAAACATTACATTGAATTTACTTTTTGTGCGATAAGTATTATGTTTATTTGAAAACCGAGTCTTGAATGTCAGGTGCGTGCACGTGCTTCCTGCTCCTGTGCGGCAAGCTGTGGTCGAGCACGATCCGTGCTTCGCGTTTTATCAATTTTTTATATAAATATACGGTCGTGAACCATGAGAAGCCATGATGTCGTAACGGGAGCCATATACAATCATAAACACTTTACGAACAGGCATGACTGACAGCTGTCGCTGTCGCGGCGTCTCTGAATTACATGTGATGTTCATATGTTTAGCGAACTGTCCCTTTGGCTCATTTTTAGGCAGATTCTGCTATAACTCCTCTAAACCAAAGCCGGCGCGCTGCGTTAACTACGGCGCCGGCGCAGGCGGGAGCTGACGATGTCACACGCGCGCGAAATCCGACGCGTCGCGACGCCACTCCCCCCCTCTAACCCCCAACCCTACCCCCACTCCCGCCTCAACTCCATGTGCTGGCGCAGTGCCGGGGTTTTCGCAGAACACACGCACCGTTTGTCAGCGCTATCCGCTGCCCCGGGAGGACAACTGATCACCTACTTAGCGTTCTCGGACGGGCGCATCCTGCCTAGGTGTTCCACGAAACCGCTTTTGTGCGTTTTTGAGAAGCGGAATGCTGAGAAAAGTATGACAAACTGTATTTCAGCCCCGGTGACGCGATGGAACTTTATCGGTGTTTAAGGCTCTCGGGTGGCTGTTTCCGGCGGGGTTGTTTTCGGAGCAAAACGTTTCGGACGCTTTTCAGGAGCTTCGGATGCTGAGTGCAGAGGTTCAAATGTATTTCAAAACGCAGAGTTGCGTTGAAGCTTTCGTCACTCTCCCGCGTTATTTCGCAGTAGCGCAAGGTCCGGTACAGGATTTGTCATGAAAGCTTGGTTTCCACTGCGAGTACGAGAAGGAAACTTCACAAATAGCTTTCATTCATGGGTTATTTCAAGTGAAGCGGTCTAATTTTGTAAACATGCCCCTGCACGACCGGCATAGATTTTGATGAAATTGATGATACCTTTATATTTCAAAGAAACTTTTGTGAAATTCACAGTTGAAATAGCTTTAGAAATTTAAGTGTTTGTTTGAACCCATGCAGCATTGTTGTCCAGTACGACTATTAGATTTTCCCAATATTGGAATATAACACTTCCTTCTCCGTTATAAGTAAACAAATGGAACTGAACTAGTTTGGACACCTTTTTTGATGTATTCAAGGAAGCTAAAATTATTTTTATTTATTAATATACAGTGGCGAAATAGCAGCTAACTCACCGAACAATTAAGTATTTAAAAAATCAGACGAACGTTTAATAGGTTACAAAATATTCAAGTAACATTTAACATGTAAAATAGCAGCATAACATAGTTTTTAAATGCATAATTTTAGAATTCTAGCTCTTACCGTTATTCAACGAGGAATAAAGTTGATTATTTTGGCAAAAAGCTGCACAACATGGTACTCTCAATTTACTTTGTAAAAAAAATCCTGAATAGCTTTCAAACTTATCTCATTAGAAAGAGAAGATTTTGAAACATGAATTTGAATATCCTGAGCCATACAATACTCAAAATTAGATAAAAAGTGCATCAATGGTGACAAAATATAGTGTTGAAAACAATTTCGAAAGTTTAATTTTGTAGAGTCTCCACAATATTCAAGTAGCAAAAGAGAAATTTAGCACACAAAACATAGGCCTTTTTTAAAACCCCTAGAACTGCCTAGGAGACCAACACTTTCAGACCGATTAGAACTTCAAAACAAAGTTCACGCACATCTCACATTCCGTTCGTCGAAGGGATCTGAAAACTTGTCCACAGATGGACTATACTCTCATGTCTTTGTTATACCCCATTGGAGGTTGAAGAAACGACCCTCGTATTAAATATTCTTTTGTAATGCATACTTTAACCCCCCTCCATTTTTAACACAACTGTTAAAATTAAATGATATTCCAAGAATGGTGGTCAATCCTAGGATGCTTTTAAATTCAACATCACTCCCCTTCTTCGGTCTGGGCTGTTTAAACTCCTTGCCCATAATGTTCTATGCCCAACACATGTCCTTTCCATGACTGTCCATGTCGTTTTAACTACTCGCCTTTGGTGAATCTTGCCTTATGCATACAGTCTCGAGCTCTTCTGCTCATTCAGTTTACACCTCGTTAATATGACGCCTTAATTGATATTGGATTATGCCCCCTAATATTTTAGTTTTCATTATTTATTTATTTTTATGTATTGAAATGTGTTGGATTTACGGATATGCCTTTAATGAGGTGTGCATGCGTGTTATCAATTCGTAAATATCATACAAGCAGTTTATTCAGCAATATATCAGCAAGCAACGACGATCAGAAGGGGGGGGGGCAACTTGCCCTTGTCCTCCTCTTAATTGGGGCCCCGGATTATGAATTCTGTTTACAGGTTGGGGAGGAGGGAATTTTTTGTTTGAAATGAGGGCCCCCCCGGGGATCAATTGCCCCATACCCCTGGTTTTCTGTGGGCGCCCCTATCAACAAGTGATAAGGTGGGTCAGACTGCATCCAAAAGTTGTGTTCTTGTAAATTATGATAATAATACAGCAAAACCCTTCTAACTATTGTATTCTGTTTTACCGCTTAATACTTCATGAATTCATTCATTATTAAAATACGTTACATATATTATTATAATATATAACACTAACATTGGTCGGCTTGGTAATTGTGTTGCTGCAATGTGTACGGTAACGGCACAAATAATACACTGTTGAAAACCTTTTCTGCATTTTGCGTTACTTACCCTTATCTGAATCGTTAATTTGTCAAACATCCTGGCAAACACACCAAATATTCGTTTCATTTTATGCTTTACAAGTGATGAAGGATTAAAGGATGCAAAAAAAGATTCAGATGACAATAAATATATTCTTTATTAGAGTAATATAATATAATCAACCTATTGAAATTCATGTTAAAGACGATTGAGATAAATTTCAAAGAGAATTGCTCTCTAGACAATTTCGAAATGGCAGACTGTGAACATTTTTGACTGGAGAAATAATACTGAATTCTATGGGGTACACAAATATCGTAATAATAAATTCAAATAACTGACTCACTTTTACAATACCTCATTAATCTGAAACTGGATTCTTTTGTGAGTGAGCTAAGAGATACAATACAAAAGTGTAAGAAATTAGTTTCTCTCGTGAATGTCTTTGATTTTCTCTAGGCTAATTGAGGTTTCGGGCAAGGATGAGCAATCCGCAAAAAGAATTGTATCTATGAATTCCCAAAGGGAAGTAGGGAAAATTGAAAATTATTTAAAGAAGAAACAGCAAATATATTTTAAAATCCAACTTAATAGATTTTTACAGACGCATTGGAATTGTAAGTTTCTTTCTACTGAAGATTGTAGATTAGAGTTGAGCCTTTTTTATAATTTAATCAAGTGTTTGTTAAAAGCGCAGGAAATCGCACACATTACGTTCACCCGGGAGCGGCCTAGTTAATTTGACTTGCGAAATAGATAGCACAAAAAGAACATTTTGTATTTTGTAAAGTCAAAATGTCTTAATATGACATATTTCATTAATATAATTTTTATAGTACTTCGTTGCACATTGCGTAAAACAAACACTTCAACACAAAAATTTTCATTTGCATATTTGATTCATATCAATGTGTCGTCAAGAGGGAGGAATAAATACAAATAATCTCAACAAATGCAGAGAACGACGTGCATGATTTCTACTGCTACAAATTGTAGGTTTCAATTGTTTTACAAGCACGAAATCGCTCTTAACATAATTTGGCAAACGACTGTTTCTTCAAGGGACCCATTTCTTCTCTCTTCTTATTGAATTCGTGTTCTTACAATAGCTTTGATTTCCGCTAACCAATTCTCTACAAACATTGCCATATTTTGCAGTTTAGGTGTGTCAGAATTCTCAATATAAATATCCTTAATAATGAAAACATAATCAATCGTATATTGTTTTGCAAACGAAGGAAATATACACAGAACCAGAATGAAAGATTAAATTAGTTGATATTAAACATAAAAATGGTAATAAGAGATACAAGAATACAGAATCGCAAAAGGAAAATTTTAATGTAAATATGGAGCTTAAATTCTTAAAATATTCTTGCACAATCTTCCCCAGGATAATATTGTTTTTTTTGCGAATTAATAGTACATGATATTAATACATGATTCAAAGAGATGCTGAATAAATTATTTTCTTTTTTTAGTTCCGTATGAATGTTACATTATACTATTATGATTCTTTGGGACATATGCAATTGTACTGAACAAATGTATGAATATGACTGCAACCGCAACCTTGCGAGTCGTATGGTTTTGTAAAATTAGTCTCAAACGACTAGTGTTGTAATTTAATTTGTTCGTGTCATTGAGATTTTGCCCTTTTTTATCACGTAGAAATTCAAAGATATTCTCGAGAGAAGGTCGGAGAGTAGAAAATATAGAGCACTAGTGATGGAATTTCAATTCGCACATTTTCGTGTCCATATACTTTTGACAGAGACATACGCAGTTCTAACAACTTTTAAGTATCCAAAAATAATATTCCACTTTCATAAAAATATGGGATTATTTAGATGCGACGTCGTTATCTTCTCACATTCACTACACCACCCGACGAATACAAACCTCGAAAAATGAGAACGAGAGATAAGGCTCGTTCCAAAGTGACTGACGAGAGCACTGGGTGTAAAACAATGACAAGGAGACGAATTGTCGTTTCTAACTCGTAAGTAGTAAACTCTTCTTTGCAATTTTAACGAGTAGTTCTTGACTTCTTTACGAGGTTATAATTCGTTAAGTTAGAATTTGACATACAAATGTTTAACATAATTGTAACTAATGAAACTTACCAAAGTTTACACCCGAGTGCCTCGAGATTTACATACCGTTTGGTCAAAATTGTTTAAGAAGATCATATATGTACAGTGCCCTTGTAGGAAATGATACAGCGGGCTAACGGGATATAAGGGCCGAAAAGGGCCTTTTTTTGCTACATCTACAGCACTACACAACCAAGGCACAGCGAAGTCAAGCGACGGTGAAGGTTGTATGGCTTGTAGCAGGAACGTACGGATGAGGAGAGTTGAAGCGACGGAAAAGGAGCGAGAAGGAAAAACTTGGAATATAACTGAAACCCATTGAGCATTGACGAAAATAAAAATAAGTTTTAGAATTTGAAGAAACGTGATGGGAGAACGCAGAACGACGATTTAAATGAGAAAATTACTGAAGAGCTCAGGACAAAGATTGATGATTTTATGGAATATTGAAAAAAACAACCAAAAGTTAAGGGATGTAAAGCAGTGAAAAGCGGGAGAGGTGGGGAGAAGAAAGACGAAGAACCTGAAAAAAGGGAAAACAAAAGCAAAAAATAGAGCGAGAGGTGAACTCGACATATGAAGTGGAAAAAGAAAAGTAATAAAATAAACTAACATAAAAATAAAGGAAAACGAAACCAATCTAACATACTGTGACAGTTGAGGTGAGCAGGAAGAACAGAACAGAGGGTTAATAGTATCTCCCAATGACGACGGTTCTAGGGGCAGGTAAATAGGCAAAGCGATTAAAAGTTAATAGTAGGGTAGCAGGGATTGTAGGGCAGGGTGGGGCAGGATGGAAAGAGTAATGGCAGAATGGAAGAACTGCGTGAATGGGGCAAAAACGGAAAGACTTAGGGCTAGACCAGGCGGTTCGTAGGGTCAGATGAGTCGTCGGAGTTATATAGCGGGGGGGGGGGGGTCACTGCAGTCCGGGTCAGGTCGGGTCGGGTCGAGTCGGGTCGGGTCGGGTCGGGTCGGGTCGGGTCGGGTCTGGTTGGATCGGGTTGGATCGGGTCGGATCGGATCGGATCGGGTCAGGTCGGGTCGGGTCAGGTCGGGTCGGGTCGGGCTGGGTCGGGTCGGATCGGATCGGGTCCTGAACTCACCGCGACGGGCGAGACAGGAAACGTTCTGGTGGGACGGATGGGGCGTATCGGGTCGGGTCGCAGAAACAAAGCACATCGAACAGCAAAGGGCGGCCGCAGGGCGCCGCGAGGTCGCGACGCAGCTGCGGCCAAGAGTGTTCACTTTTCCCCTCAGGAGCCTCGCGCGGGGCTCCAACACCTCGGACCCGAGCGGTCACCGGCACACGGAGGCCGGCTCCTCCCCCTTCCGACAGCGCAGCTCCTTTCAGCGACGAGAGAAACGTGAACGCAGTCGTGAGACCGTAAACACGTCTTTTCGCGTAAATATGTGCGCACCAATCGTAATGACCGTGGATGCAAACGTAAACATAACCACCCATCTTTATCGACACAAACAGTCGCCATAACCACTCATCTTTATCGACAAACACTCGCCATAGACATTCTCTAATACATTCGAATCGCCTTAAATAAAATGGATGGGATCGCGCTAGAATGATAATTATTTCGCACTCCACGAGTGAGGATTTTGTGAGCCATTGTGATGTGAAGAGACAATTTATGGCCTGTAATAGTTTCTAACGGAAATTCTAGATCGATCTTGCTACGGTAGACGATAGTGGGTTATTTTCAGATCAAGGTAACGTAAACGTGGAAGCAGATTGCAAACTTTCACGATTACGTTTTATGTGTTTGTTCACTTCTATATTCACGGTCACCGATGTGAATAATTCCGTTCAAAATATACGAAGCTATTGTGTTTACATTACATTTAGGTTTCAATATTATTGAGCATTTACTCTGCTAGGCTTTTACGGCGTTTGGTAATGTGTCTCGTTCGCTATTTTGTAGGTGTACAAGAAAAGTGTCACATCTAAAAAAAGTGTCCTTTTTTGGAGATCGGTTATAATATGCCAGGTGCTGTTAATTTTGCTGCCAATATTACGTGCATTACTCTATTAGTATTTTTGCTAGAAAAATATACTATTTCTAGAATTTATTTCTGTGTATTTCTTCACAGCACTAAAAAACGACGTGTCTTTAGATAACTTTTCGTGTACACCATGAACGGAATTATTTCACTAAACATACGAATTAGAAGTTAAAATTACTTCTTACTTATTTTTTATTCGTAGAAGCCTAACAATTACAAATTTCTTACACCTTTAATTACAAAATAAAAATTAGAAATTTTAAACCAATATTAAATTTACTATTTCGATAATTTAAGTATGTTTACTATTGAAATATAATTGTTTGGTAATGGTGGTCGGCGATTGGTATGGGAAATCCGACAAACTCTCGTTGTGGATAATTGATGGATCGAACCACCAACTTCATCCCCGAAACTACTGACAATAATTGAATGTCACTTAACCCTTTTGGATACTTAACGGCTTTTCTTCACTCTTAATAAAATTAAGCGTTAGCTAAAGTTGACACAAATGACATCAAGCAGTATGCGGTGATTGGGATTTCCATGCCATGACAAAAATACCATTGGGAAACATTCGTGCCTTATTCAGGATTTGAACAACCTTTCGTTTCATGTAACAAGTAATTCACAAATCCGAATTCAATTAATTCATTGCACCAGTTAAACACATTATAATTAACCATAATTGTAGCAGAAATGTTTCAATAAAGGGAACATACACATAATACACAACAAATCCGATTTGGTATGCATGTGGAATTAGCTGTTACGGGATCACAAATTCGCGACCTGAATTCGCTCCATGCATACGCAATTCGGATATGATTAGAATATCCAATTATGTTATTCAAATGCCAAACCATTCGCGTGAAAACTTTCGAGAGCTTCTCAGACGCGAAATCGCCAGCCAGAGAGCATTAATGATCTTATAGCAGTGATATTAACTCATATTTTCTTCTAACACCAAACCTTCATTAGCTATTGGTAAAACATCTCGATCCGGTTGCTTTTATTCTGGTTAGGCACCATAACTCATTTAATAGAATGTTGAAATTATGAATAAATGAATCGATTCTTTACAAGTTTATGTGTCGTGTTACATTGATTTATACAAGGAATTTATTTACTGTTTATTTTCGTAGAGAAATGTACAAACATTTCAGAAGCCTCTGGAAAATATGAAAGCATCGCACACGCAACTGATGCGTCCCCGGTTGGATTTTAATGTGGTTTCACCCGCAATTGGGGTAGAACCCAAAAACCGGCTTAGACTCAAAGTTTGAGCTGCATTTGACTGTTGAAAAGAGCGCTATCGTCAGAAATAGCAAGTTCAATAACGAGAAAGTTAGGCGGGATTTGTCGAAGCATTATTCGCAGGTCTCGATTTTCTTGACGCCGCCTGCTGAGCACGATCTACGAGCGTCCGCTATGCTCAATTGTGATAATTGACAAACGTGTCTCGTCTCCGGCGGTAGCGGATTGTGAAGCATTAAGAGCAAAAACACCTGAAAATGCGGGTGAAATTATAAAGAATCATTGACAATCACTCCTGTGCAATCGGATCCTGTGTGTCAGTGCATTGGCTGATTGAGCTATGTATTTATGTTTGAAACTCTCCTTCTAGAATTTAGATCTTGAAATTTTGCTTTTAGGCGTCTTCGATGACAATTTATCTGCGGATGAAATCATATTAAAATTCGGGCGTCTGTTGAGTGTGAGAACAGCTGAAAACTCTTAAAGAATGGTGCACATACGAATATTGCTATATGAATAATGCAGAACAGTTCCACAAACCTGATACTTGGTTTGAAGTGAGTGCGCTGGTAATGGAAAGGAGAGGAACCCGCCGTCATGCAGCTCTGCCTATGGCTAAAGCTGACGGAAAGAGACTCTTAAAACTATGTACAGCATCGATTAAAGTACACGAACACTGACGTATGTCACAGATGAGAGAGGAAATGCAAAGTCCGATCTCTTGTCACGTGACTCGAGGATATTTTCACTTATCTTCTTCAAAAACACCAGAGAACATCGTAGTGTCTTCTCACAGTATCAACAAATCTTCTCCCTCCAAATGATGTCGCAACAAAATTTGTGGTATTAGGAGGTGTAGAAGGCCTTGTTCATCAGTTGCTACTAAGGGAGAGATTTTGAGGCGCAAAAGTGATAGAAAGTCTTTTGTAGATAATGTTTTTAAATATATTCCCTGCGTTTCTAATATTTTATTTACTGACCAACAATCTCTTTTGGTAAAGAACAAAACAAAAAATATTTTCTTAAAAAATAGTGTTCCTGACTTCAGAATTTCAAATCATTATTCCTCTACATAAATGATTTCCATTGTAGATACTTTTCTATGAGTCAAGAATTCTAATTGACACATAGTTGCTTAACAGAAAAGAACTTGGAATAATAATTTAGGAAAGGAGCATGACACAGCTGACAGCTTTGTTTGTTTCTTGAGAACATTTTCATTATCTTTGAAATGTGTCAAAAAATCTCCCTTAGCAGAAAACTGGTACAGGAGTGTTGGGAAGATTCCATGTATTCATACCTTTACACGAGGACACGCACAATATTAACCACTCAAATTTCCTATTAACTATCTAATTAAACTGAAGAGCAATGTTTTAATGTTCCGTGCGAACATTAAAAGCACATTATGGACATAATAAACGGTCTTATCGCTGGCATTTCAAAATATTTTTTACAGAACGTATCCAAAATCAATCATGCCATTTAAAAATAAGGAGGTGTTTTCTAAGACGACTACGCTATAATTGTTTTCGTTGCTGAGAATTTTTCAATGTTGGGAGGAAGAAAGTTTTGAAATTCATGTAGAAATGATATGACACGGAGAAGAGAGTTAATCAAGTATCTGACAGAAATGAATGAAATTTGTATATCCTAAACATAGAGATATTTGAAATTTCTAATTTTATGTTGACATTTTTGGAAGTTTGAATCTTGCAAACCCTCAGAAGTATTTCATGAAATGATATCTAATTAATATACAGTTTCCACAAGAAACCGAAAAATTTGGTTGGTTAGTGAAAAATAAATGCATAAATTAAGTCTACTCACTACGAGTATTTAATTTGACAAGTATTGTCTTGAAGAGTTAAAATTATTAAAGAAACTTCAATAAAATATGATAAGCTACCAAATAGTGTTCAAGTATGTACTGCATACACAATTTAAAACTCCTACTTTTATCACGAAAACAGCAGTTACCGATATTCATACCACGAACTTCTACTGACATCTTTTAACGACATGACCAGTCTTCGGCATGTTAAAACAATTTCAATCGGATCATGATTTCAACAGTTTTTGCGTTTTTCATTCGTGGTCGGGGCGCCGCTCGCCATGACAATCAGCACGTTCAAACTTATGTCGACAGTTTGCCTTCCCTTGGGCTGAAAGTGAGGCTCCAATAAGTTAAACGAATATTTCGTCTAAGATTCTCTCTTATCAGGGGGAAAGTTGTGTTATACATTAATATCAGAATGTGTGACCTTGTTGAATACAAAAATTTGCGTTGATATGTTTGCGAGCAAAACACTGGATGTGTCACATACTCAAATTTTATTTTTAAAATGGCAAAAGTCTATAATATTTCAAAACATTTAAAAAAATTAAGCTGATATTTAAATTGATGCTTAATATGGGTTTATTTATAGCTACATTTATCTCGGCGCATTGACGAGTTTGAGCTGGCACTTCCACAGGTTTATGTCTCGTCAAACACTGCCTAGCACTCTAAATCCGACCCTGGAAGTCAGTCATAGCTTCCGTGCCTGTGTCCTCGTGTAGGAGCCAACGCTGTCTTTGAAGGAGGGGTGAAGGGGAAATATGTAAGGGAAGGGCTCCCCTGAGTACAAGCAGCGTGCTTTAGAACACAGAGCCCCATTGGTGTTTTCCTTACAGTGGGAATATTCTGTCGAATTCCTTAACACCAACGTATATTATGAAAATGAAACACGAACAAAACAAGAGGTATCTTCTAAAAACACAATGAAAGTATGTACAAGGCAACATCGAAATGTCCGACTCTCATGACTGGAATAGTTTAGATCACTCACTTCAAAAATAAGTGTCCTGTATTGTCGTAAAAAATGCGTATGTTGCTTGAAGTTCCATTTTCAAGCATTACGATACTTGTGGAGAGCGAGGGAGGTTTAAAATTCTTGTTAGAAAAGAAAGCAGATTTACATAGTGATAGTTATTCTCAACGGAAGGCTATCAGAACAGATTTATTACAAGAAATAACTTGACATTAGTTTGCATGTTATCTTGTCGTGCATTTTAGATTAGTATCAGGCAAATGCTGTTAATTTTATTAATGTGACTAGAAACACGATAAACGTATCACGGTGTAAACCCGTCTCCAGTTTGTAAATATACGTCACATTTCTGTAAAACTGACAGGGTGATTGGGAAAGGTTACTTTTCGGGCCGACTGATGGAGATACACAAGGACAAGGAAAGAAACTAACATTTTTCAGATGATTAAAGAGGTTTGAGCTCAGAAACGAAATATTCAAGAAACATATCTTGTTTCCTACGTAACTTTTACCGCCACTTATCAACGGAAGTGTAACTAGTGCAAGTAGCACTAGTGTTGGAAAGGTAGATTTCGTACTCACTCTTTTGCCACCTAAATTTTTCGTAAAAGATGTAAACTCTTTCCCAAATTCCTTAATAGTATTTCGCAACCTATTCCGAAAAGCAAACAATACTTTTCTCGGAGTAGGTAACAATAGTCATGGAATCAAATATGAATTACCAAAAATCTCTGCTACGAAACTGTGGTCAAGCAACATTGTGTTCATATTATACCTATGTACAACTGTTAAAATAATGACAGGACTGGTTTTGTTTCATCTTTGCACGATAGGATGTGTTCAAAAAAAGTAATCAGACGTTTCCAGTCTTTGTTTTAGAAGGCTTTTCTTGTAATACACCACACATTTTTGTGTTAATAGAGTTCCAACAGCTAGTAAGCCGAACGTACAACTGAAATCCTCTTGCAAAAATATTCAGCGTGCCTGTTAAATTTGCGGAAATAATCCGAATGGGATCAGACCGAGAACGTAGTATGAAAATTAGCTACCAGATGACAGCAGCAACAACCCGAGTCGCTGAGAGGAGTCGCTAGATAACATCAGCAGTCGCCCCATTTGTGACCAGCAGATGCCAGTAGATAGCAGTAGCGTCCCGGGAAGGAGCGACAAGGAGCCACTAGATGGCAGCGTCGTCCCAACCCGGTCGTGGCGAGGAATCGCCGGCATCCGCGTGCGGCAGTTCCCGCGTCGGCCGACAGAATGCAGCAGCCGCGCCCTTCACTCGACGATGGTCTCGGAGGTGGCCCAGCGCGAGGGGGCGCGGCCGAGCCGTCAGTCGGCGTCGCTGGAGGCGCCGCCGTGGCCCGCGTGCGACGTGACGGCGCTCAGCGGCACCACCTCGGTGCGCGGCGTGTTGAAGGTGCTGCCGGTGCCCGTGCCGCCGGCGCCCGTCGTGAAGCGGCACACGTACGTGCTGCTGAAGGCGGCCGTGCCGCGCCGCGCGCGCGCGTACCTGCGGCCGCGGCACCAGTACGCGCCGAACATGCGCCGGAACTCCTTCTTGAACTTCCCTGCGGAACGCACAACTCAATTTCATTAACACGGCATTTTTTACATTTATTTAGTAACAAAAAAAAAGTGAAAACTGTAATAGATCACGTTTTGTTGAGTTCCAAAATCCCTTCCCATCATTTTAACTATAAATGGTTGAAAGATGAGTAAAAGTTAAAAACTAATAAATAAAAGTAAATTTAAAAAAAGCAAGATTAGATTAGCAAAATGTAAAAAAAAACTAGACATTTTCGTCCCCGATTTTGTTTATTTCTTTATTTTATTTCATTTCAACTCTATTCGAATCATTTCAATTCCAATAAATTCATTGTGAAGTCCGGAAAAAATATGCTTACTTCTTTTAGGGGGAGATCATTAGGGTCTTACCTGTTACCGTGTCAAACGAACGAATCTACTCCCTGTGCCCATAGGCGGATTCAATTTACCGTGAGTTCTTTTTCGAATTTTGCCATTCGTTAAAGATAATAATTTCAAATTTTTCTGCTGTATGATATCTACGAAACAAGAATTGTTTTTACAGGACTTGTCACCATTACAATAGTCATCGGTGTTATCCAAAATGACTTATACATGCAATAAACCTTCTCACTAAACTATTCTTATAACTTTATATTAGACAAAGTACAAACAATTATGACCATTGGGAAATTAATAACACATTATTAATTGAATAATATTAATTTATATCGTTATTCCATGCATTGCATTTCATGCACGAATGGATTGTAGCTACACATTCTACATGCCAGTATTAAACTACTATAGCAATGAGAGAATACACATTACACATTTTTGCATCAACATAAATATAACATATAGTAGTATGTATGTGTATAGTATAACTAATGTGTAATTTATATATGTACAAACTATTTAAGGCATTAAAAATATAGATATATCATACCATTTAGCAATCCAATACCATGCTCAAAGCATTTATTCCAAGCTGCTCCGAGCAGAACAGTCTTCAATGGGCATGCACAAAACATCACGCATCTTCATGAATCCAGTGGCGAATCGAGACTGGTGTATCACTAAACTTGTACATAACACCGAGTACATAGTACTCTGAATATCTATATAAAACGTTTCTCTTTCCAGTCATAGAAATTCTTGTATGTCATTCTGTCACACAAATTCTTACCTATTTTTATGAGAGTTTCAGATCCTTCGTTGAAGGCAAAAAACATCCCGATGACGTCATTGAAGTTGAAGGTCATTCCACTTGAGAACTTGTGATTATTTCTCAACTGGTCTTAATGCCAAAACAAGTAAGTGTTTTAGTGTTTAAGGTGTTCGTCAACTCAAATTCATTCTCTTCAACTCATACGTTATTTCTACAGGCCCTAAAGTAACTGGTATTAGCGATGGCTTTTCATGTTACAAATTTTAGAACTTGTGGCATTACGAAATTCAAAAGGCAATCCAACGTAGTATATTTAATCGGAGGGCCTGTTTTTAAACATTTCTAAAGACACATTAACTGCAATGAACTTTTAATATTATAATTTAATTCTAAAATAATCTATCGAATTTTGTTTATATTATTCTATTAATTTTTTGCGATCATATTATTCAGAATAATCATGAAAAATGTTCGTATTCTTGAAGGTAAGTCCACTTTCCCACCCCCAAAAAATACTACAAGTTTTCAAATGGAATTTTTCCCGCATCGGCCTAAAATATAACTCAGCCCTTTTAATGAGGAAACAATTTACAAAGATGTAGGAAAATAAGCATGCATACCATAGATCTTTCAAACTAAAACTTTATTTTATACCGAAATGTACATTCCATTTTGTTAACATTGTTACACGCCATATAACTACTAATTTAATTATCGGAAAAATAAAAACGAAACCAGAAAGAAAAGAAATTCCTTCTCACTGCGTTGGAAGGCTTGTGTAATATTCACCAAACGAGAACAAGATATAACTTTTCAAATTAAGTGTGAACAAAAATAATGAAGTTAATGATTGTATGTTCAATTGCTGTCATAAAAGCATACGGGTAAAAAGAACAATGTGGGAAATCCCTTTTTAAACATTAGTCTCAATCAACATCAATTTAATAAATAATCTCAAGGATTAAACGCATCATCGTTTTAATATTTCACTGATATTGCCTTTCCAACATTGCAGGAGAAGGTTTGACAATTCTACATCTGAACGGTGAGAACCTGATTTTTAAGGCCGTTGAAACGTCTTAAGAGTAACATCATTCAGAAATAAAACACCCATTACATGTAAATTCATACACATGCAACTCGCTAGGTAGCGCTCAATGTAGAGGAGAACGCACCAGGAGTCGACCACGGTGAACATGATATGACGAGAATGGTTAAGTTCGTAACCGGTTTGCCCATGAATTCGGCACGGAGAACCGCTGCCCAAAGAATTAAAATCAAAAAGTTGCGACATACGAATATTATTTACGCTTGGCAAAGCGAGTTATGAATAATAAAATGTAGTAAGCCTCTTTCAGCAGAAGATGAACAAAATGTATATTAAATTTTGAAAATGAGTAGCTATATAAATGCAGATCACGTACCAATAACAAAACTATTTGATTTCGTTAAATAAGATTTGAAATGATGAGGTTATGGAGGGTCGAAGAATTGTTTTTGTTAATTTGTGTTTTCGTCCATTACGACAAGGATTATGTTCACCAAGTTGAAAATAAAGTGCCTATGGGATATTTTTAATTTTGTGATAGAATTTTAATGAAATTTGCAGAAAAAAGTTTTGAATTGGTAGTATATTGGTAGTAGTAAGTTAAAAAAATCGATACAGATGTTATGCAAGCCAAATATTTTATGATGGCATTGAGTATCGTAACATGTGAGAACATAGGCTTCAACAGTCTGTGTCAGTAAATTCTTGGTTGTCGGGGAGACATCGATCCCAGGTATGTTTGCCAACGTTTCGCTCATTAGATCATCATCGATCATTCAGGGCGAACATCTGTACCATATTGCCAACAAGAAAGTCGATCGACAATCACACGTGGAACCTTCGGGTTGGTCAAAAATCCTTCAGATACGTTTGGTCAGACATGTAGCTAAGGAAGACCAGGGAACTAAAGTTCAAATCCAAATGGAAAATTATATTTCTTAATGAAGTTCCTTTAGTTTGTAAACAAGTCATTCAGCAGATTCAAGTACACTAGTTTTACATTTGGACTAAAACTACTGATAAAGATTTAATAAAAATAAAATTCTTATTTTTCTTCGCTGATATAAAAAGTGCCAAACTGATTTTAAGAAAAGGTATGTGAAACTATTAGTTTAGTCTTGAAAGTTTAGGATATGAGCTTAAAAAATAAGCAAGGAGGTGGCGAAAACGCGAGTCAAAGGGAAGCTTCATCGCTGACGTGAAATATACGACGAAGTAAAATACATTTAATTTTGACCCAAAGCCAGAAGTTATTCATTTGTAACAGCAAGTCTTAACATCACCATTACACTTAGATACCAAAGACGTCTGAACGTGGACAACACCTACAATATGGCGGCTTTTGTGCATACTATCGTCGCGACCTTCACTCTTGGGGATGTTGCGGTCCTCCGTGATCGTATACATTCAGGCACACCTGGTTTCGTAGGCATTATCTGCCTATATTGATACGCACTTGTAGCGCAGAGGGGATAACGACAAGCCATCACAGAGAGACGAGGGTGCACCCTGTACGCCCTGGGCTACCAATTTGGACACGAGAAAACGCAAGCAATTTCCTAGTATCCATATATATCCATCTTTGTTTTCATTTGAACACGAAAAGGAAAAACACTTTTAATTCGACTATCCCTCACTCGAAATTGTAATCAGAGGAGTTTCAGAATTGCAAGTTAATAAATAAGAAACGTATTGTTGTGATAAATTTTCCTTTACAGAAATGTAGTTGTACTAGTTTTTCTTTTTATATTTCGTCGTTTTATCTTTTTACATTTTAATTTAGTATACTCTTGTTTTTAAGAGGATAGTCACAAAAGGCAATAGCTCACCGGGTAAGCAACATTATTTACTAGCTATGATTAGGCTGTTGTTACGACGAGATGTTTTACGTAAAAGATAATTTACTTTTATTCTTGGAATAATTCATAAATCCACTCATCTTCTAAAAGTTTGCCGGCACATTAAAAAACAACTTTTTAGATTATCACTGATAATTTTGCACCAGCAACTTTACAATGAGCACAAGGATTGTACGCCGATCATTTTTAAACATCCACATTTGTTGAAGTTTGAACGACTATTCATTGTTCTTTCATGTAAACAGTATTCTTTTTATAAATAAACACTTCAGAAAATTGATATGCTTACTTATGGGAAATGTATCTTGTTTTTTTTCATTCTTCGTTATTTCTATCAAATATCATACGAATAGAAAATAGTAATAGCAGGTCGTAGATCCAGGAAGCACTCTTTTTTTAATTACCCTTCGATGGCCAATATTAAGTTTTCCCACTTTTGTATTTCATTGTTTTAATAGATTTAAAAAAAGTTGCGAACATTTTTTTAAAAACTGAAGTAAAGTGCTTGGAAGAAATTGTTAGTGAATTTGCTGTAAGTAACATATTTCTCTGCAGGGCCATCCACAGAAGCCGTGGGCGAAGAAATGCAGTGAGATTTCTACCTCGTTTGAGTTTAAAAATTAAGACAGAAAATTTCCACAATATATACTCCCATTTTTCCCCATTGAAATTTTATTTTAATTATTTTTGTAACAAATCGAATATGTATCTAGAGAAAATATGAGCAAAATTTTAATTAAGATCATCGATCAATAAGATAGAAATCTCCATTTATGAATTATGTTACTTTATTTTCGTTCGTACTATCGTATATACGTGTTCTTATTCACATCGCGGTTTTCGTTTGAATATATTTATTTATCGCCAAGAAACCCCCTTAAATATATTGATGTATCGGGGGAATCATAATTAATTCATTCTGTTCCTAAGAGTAAATTAGTTCAAATGTGGTTCTCCCGTAACCTAACACATTTCCTTTCATATTGTATAAATTTAAGATTTTTCATGTTTTCTGTAGAAAATCAGCATTCCTTGGATTTGCGTAGAGCCGTCGCACTCCGGCTGATTATTCACTACGGTTACAACTTCAAACGGCTCTGAGAATTTAAAATACTACACTAAACCTCCATTAAACGGATTATTAACCCAGAACGTTCAAAACTTTTCTGTATTGGCAGGTTTTAATCTTAAAAGATGGCTGCCAGAAATTTTCTACCCATCTTGTAGCAAACGTGTAAGATTAAAGGTTCGTATGCACGAACAAGCTGAGCTCGTGAACTGGTAGGAAAGTTTCGATAAGACAAATGTTTTGACACGTTTTCCTAAGATTTGCAATTTGCAAGAATTTGCCAAACAGTCTCTAATAGCGAACCGAAGGCAAAACCTGATATTTATCCCTTGCTAGGGACTTTGGTTTTCTGCGCAAAGTCTTCCCAAATTTGATTTGATTTATTTGTCGAAAACTTAAAAATGAATTTTCTTCTGCACAAGATTACAATCACGCCCCATACTTTAAACATGGTCCAAAGAGCCCTCATATTCCTTCTGATTACTCAGCTGGAATATGAGGGTGTAGGAATATGAGGGGGCCGTCTTAAGTCGGGATTACAGCTGTAATCCCGACTTAAGACGGCCCAGAGGATTTACAATTTTGTAGTAAACCTCTCATAAATGGAATATAACAGAACCTTCAAAAATGTTTCTTTCCTGCGTATTAGATTTGCAGCACAAAGAATCAATTTTCAGGTACAAAATTGTTTGATTCTGCGAATTTTTGGCCCTTATGAAAGTTTCCTTTGCAGACAGGTTTTGTTGATTCTAGTTTCAGCCAACTACTGGAGGTGCCCAGGTGCGTATTACTGTACACAAGAAGCCGAGCAATATGTTGCCTATGTAAGACAATTGTTAGCTCTGTAGCCTCTTCTCTTTCGTATCACAAAATAAATACATGATATAATAGCTATTATACAAAATATCTACCAGAAATATCTTAAAAGTTCTCAAAAATTACATCAGTCTTTATAAGAGTTATAAGACTTTTCTCTACATTTTTGGGTATCTTCAAGATATGTCTCTTTCAAAAATGTTTCGTACATTAGGTTCACACAACAGAAAACGTATTTAACATTTAATAGCCTTATTTGGAAGAAGACAGTTATTCTTACATTAAGATATATTCACACCGGAACACTGATATAATATTTCAAAGATGAACTACCGAATGCTTTTCGAATATTGTCACATGTAGCATCATTCTTCGACAAGTCGAATCATTTCTTCTAGTCACCAACACATTGAATATCGCCTTTTAAGAAGTGTTTATAATTTAAAATTATTTGATAATACGGTATGCAATCATTTGTGTGTGCAAGTGATCCACACCTTCACTGGCACACGACACGTTTCCTGTCGTTGGAGATTCCGAGTTACGACAAACTGCCAACAAGATGACGCTGATAGTTCACTGGGTGAACTGTTACTTCACTGAGGGAAATTGGTTTCAGTTGTGGAAGTAGCTTACTCTACAGTACTGTCGAGATAATCTTGTCGAGATGGTCTTGGATTCAGATTCCATATCAGGAACGAATAACGATTCACATAACCAGTCAGTACAAACCAATCTTTGAATAGCTTCAATTCAGAATACTTTGTATCCGATTGATGTGTTTGTTTTGGGGAATCTGTTCACATTTTGTGTGAACGTTTCTATATTTATTAGTACACATATATTTTTATTTCCTTTAGAATTTGAAGAAATGTTCAAGGAAATATCATAACTTATCATTATTATTACATTTGCAAAAATCGGGTATCAATACTTGTGTTGAATTTCATGAAGCGAAGATATTTTATTTGTAAACTTGATGACACATTATAATTTGTTAATGTACTCTTTAGCGGAACTATTCCGCACTTAATTTAAACGAATAATCGAAAATAATTTTGAAGTTGAATGTACATACCTCTGGTAAAATCGGTATCAGGGGTCATTGTCTTAAGAAATGTGGCCGATTTGGCATCTCTAGTTACTAAAAGCCACAACTTTTATATTGATATACTATTTACACTGTTGAGTGAGCTTTTAAAAAGAAATATATCATTGTAACTGTCTCATCTTTTAAGATCCTATATCCATTAAATTTGATGATTATGAGCATCATTCAACTCTTACAGTTCTGTAAATAAAAAAAAATGCAAAAACAGAATATTTGAATATATTACAGAATATTTGAATGAAACCGTTGACCTTCAAATATTCTCAATCCTTCATATCTTTATAAAGTAAGATAAAAACACATTTACAAAAGTATAATAAATTGCCTTAGTACTGAAATTATAATAAATATTTATAAGACTAGTTTTTGATAAATCCCTTTTGTAATTTGCAATTATCTTGAAACGATTTATTTTTTCCTTAGTAATTTCTTTAAAAGTCTTCATTGTATATTTTCTGACGACGTATTATTATTATTATTCATACAGTCTTGTTAACAGTTGTTATCACTTCGAAACTTTACACCATTTTGGTGATATAAGTAATATCACCAAATGCTAAGCCAAACACTTCCCAGGGTTCGGTAAAAGCACCCAACCTTCCCCAATTTTTCCAACCCTCAATGATCAGAGAAAATGGAGGACAGAGAAACTATTCTTCAAGAGTTAGAAAGTTGAGAACAAGAAAACGACGGAAGATAAGATGAAAGAAGAAAAGAGAAGTAGGAGAAAAATAAGGCGGAGGTGATTATATCATTAGGAGAAATAGGGGAAGAAAACGAGAAAAAATCATGAGGAAAAGGAAAGAAAGGGAAGAGGAATAGAAGGAGGAGAAGAAAGAAACAAGGACATTAAAGTAGGAAGAAGAGAATAATTACTCCTCAATGGGGAATCGCTACGGACCATCGTTTCTGCCGATCCCGATCCCACGTGCCATTACTGACAACACCGCCGCGCCGCCTCCGCTGGAATCGGGAGCAATAATCACGCCGTTACGTTCCCTCGAGAAGCTCTGAATAACGAGGAACCTCTTTTCGGCGACGACAAAAATATTCCAAGAAGACAAGATCAAAGAAAGACAGACCGAGAGAGTGAAGAGCGAGCGAGCGAGATAAAAAGTGAGCGAGAGAAAGAGTGAGCGCCAGTGAACGAGAGAGCGTGAAAGAGTCAACGAGAGAGTGAACGAGAGAGAGTGAACGAGAGAGAGTGAACGAGAGAGAGTGAACGAGAGAGAGTGAACGAGAGAGAGTGATCGAGAGAGAGTGAACGAGAGAGAGTGAACGAGAAAGAGAGTGAACGAGAAAGAGAGTGAACGAGAAAGAGAGTGAACGAGAAAGAGAGTGAACGAGAAAGAGAGTGAACGAGAAAGAGAGTGAACGAGAGAGAGAGTGAACGAGAGAGAGTGAACGAGAGAGAGTGAACGAGAGAGAGTGAACGAGAGAGAGTGAACGAGAGAGAGTGAACGAGAGAGAGAGTGAACGAGAGAGAGTGAACGAGAGAGAGTGAACGAGAGAGAGTGAACGAGAGAGAGTGAACGAGAGAGAGTGAACGAGAGAGAGTGAACGAGAGAGAGAGTGAACGAGAGAGAGTGAACGAGAGAGAGTGAACGAGAGAGAGTGAACGAGAGAGTGAACGAGAGAGAGTGAACGAGAGAGAGTGAACGAGAGAGAGCGAGGGAACGAGAGAGCGAGGGAGAGAGCGTGAGAGAGTGACAAAGAGAGATCCAGAGAGAAAGAGAGCGTCATATAGAGATCTACAGAGAGATAGTGATAAAGTGACAAGGAGAGAGAGAGAGAGAGAGAGAGAGAGAGAGAGAGAGAGAGAGAGAGAGAAGAGAATGAGCGAGCGAGAGAAGAAAAACAATAAAAGGGGGCCCTCGCCGGGCAGCGAGGTGTCGTGTGGCGCGGGGCGTGACATTCCGGGTTTAATATCGGGATGGCGCCCATCAGCGTGGGCGGGCGGAAGAGGCGAAGCGGCGGCGGCAGCAGCAATTTCCGCGATCATAGTTGCGCAAAGTCGGACGTGTCGAGCGGACAGCTGCAAACAGGCGACGAGGCGCGGTCCAAACGGCCATTGCGTGCTCCGGGCTGGCCGGCGGGGCTCATCGATTACGTTACACGCTGACAGCAAAGGAGTCATGCTATTGTTTTAAGATGAAGAGTTGGATGGCACCTGCATTCAGATGTAATGATTGAACGGATGGATATTAAATATTGAGAATATGAGGAACAAGATATAGTTGTAAAGAACAGGGACAGAAAAATGCCACATGCATTTAAAATAAATTATTTCATCACAATCGTAGGTATGATCGAGAGGGTCTGAGAAAACTGGAAAACTGAATGAAACTGAAAAACTTTCAACAGAGTGTTTAAAAGGTAAATCATTTCTTAGGCGTTATAATCAAAGATCTAGAGTAACGGTCTAGAGTAAACAAACCTTTCACACGTAATGTTCTGTGTAAAGAGAGAACATGTGCGGGCCAATTGAACAGTGCGTTTGATAGGTTACACGCACAGATGTATCCACAAACTATCGATCACAGAACTAGAAAGAAGTTAAATTTACAATCGCAACACTGCAGTTGGTTGTTTAGAGCAAGTACTCGTGCCACTACGTATCTCAAACTTTTAATTAGATTTTCTACCGTCCTCCGAGCAGTGGTTTCTTGGCGGCTGCCTGCGCCGAGAACCACAACTCGGAATTCGCAGTAAACTTGCTTTCGTTTGAAGCACGTCAGACTCTAACCACCCACTAAATGCGAAATACACGGTTGAGGGAAACGCTCCCAATTACAATAAAGCTCTCGTATATCGCATGAATAGTCGACATACTAGAATGAGATCACTTCTTTACAAATCGATGATAAAAGTTTCATTGAGATTCAAAGAGCCCTGAGAATACCAGGCCGAATTATGAGAGAAATCCTTAAATTATTTTAAACAATGAATGATGTGGCAAGATGTGATACACTGTCGATATATGTTTGCGGTTAACCGCGGATATGTAATTTCATCAAATTTTTCCCACTTGGCTGCGAGAGCCACGGTTCACCTATTTGTATAAAGTCGTTTTCTTCAGGCCCATGAACAGGTTGTCTTGATGTCCCATGAAACTCTTTAGACCGCTTGTTTGTTTATTGTTATTTACATTATATAAGTTGGAGACATTCGACACATTATTGACACTGTCCCATATACTTATCTCTTTACAAAATCACTCACTTTAGGAGTTGACATGTCTAGATTTTTATTTCACTCACTATTTCAATTCATTATAATGTCTTTCAAATTAATTGATTGAAAAGGCATATTTACGCTCTGGTGAATAGCTTTTTACTGTAACATATTCGTTAAACGAAAACTTGGTCCTGCGGTCGAGAAAATGTGAAGATTATCACGTCGTATTTTGTCATTATGAAACGTAAATAAATTTACTATTTCAGGGTGAACACAAACACTGGGGTCAACAATTACTTTCTGTCTTTTGACGAATATGAATTCACAATATTTTATCATCAGAATCGGCATGTTTCACTCTATTTAGAGTCCAGGAAGGTTCATGCGTTAAGAGATAAAGAGATGATGTGATGCAGACTTTCTGAAGACTCTTAATTGGGTTTTAGCATACTATGTAACCTTGCCTTACGTAGACAAGTAAGGGAAAACCTTTTCAGTTGTATGTTAGTTTCTTACAAAGAATCAAGTTATTTGGAGCTAATACTTAGCTTAGTTCTTCAATGAAACACTATCGACACGATATCATAAATTTCTGCTTCAATTGTCTGTCCATGTAAGTATTCATTTATGTGACGGATGTGAAAGTAGAACATATGTGGTCAACGGGGACTACTTACAAACAGAAACCCCTTGGCGAATATAAGTATTGTGACGCAACGTCTGGAAAATGGCATGCACGTTACATGACTATAATATTCCATCTCCAACGTTTGAGCTGTAATATTATTCCCAAACAGATTACGACTGACATATAAGTGAAGTAACTTATGTAATTGATTACAGACGAATTCAAGTCTCCTATTAATCAAAGACTGAAACTTGGCCTATCACGCAAAAGGTCTCCAGGTAGATCTTAAATATTAATTAATTCTGTATCTCAGTGATAACCTCAAACCAGTAATAATGAAGTGCATCGCACCTTCATTAAATACATTTTCAGGTATCGCATTGCATGATTCAGATTTTCATCGTTTTCTCACCCTTTTAAACATCACAAGGACACAAAATCAGGTAAAATGCTTCTAATAGCACTCTGCAGACTGCAGTCCGATGTGTACGAATAAAAGATGTGCCGCGTAGCTACAACCTTCCAGGTGAAGCTCATTTCTCAAGATGCACCATTTCCTAGGGGGACGGTTTCTCAACCATTCCACTCAGCGACATGGGCTTGGGGCCCTTTTCAAGAGCACTTTCCTCACCGGCTCTGTCGCCCGCGGAGGAAGAAAGAGTCAACGGAAGCTTCATTCCTATGCGCTCAACGCCCACACCCCATAGAAACCCCCCAGCAGCGTGGGTCGGGCGGCGTCCCCGCTCAAGCGAAGTGCAGGCTGGTGACGCTGGTGGCCTGCTCCCGCGAGGCGGCCGCGGCCGCCGACGACGAAGGCGAGGGCGTGGCCGCCCACGTGACCCGGTGGTGGCCGCCTCCGGCTCCGCCGCCGCCGGCGCCGCCCCCCGCGCCGGGGGCGGCCGCGGGCCCTCCGCCGCCGGTCAGCATGAGCCGCTGTCATGGGCGCGCGCCGGGTCCCGCGCCGCCGCCGACGCCGGCGCCGCCGGCCGCCCCCGCCGCCCCCGGGCCCGCCGCCGCGGCCGCCGCCGCCGCGCCGGGCACGGGCCGGTAGAGCGAGTGGCGCGGGGCCATGGAGAAGCAGTCGGGGGCGCGGCGCGGCGCGTGCGACACGCCCCCGTACGCCGGCCCGTACGCCGGGCTGTACGCCGCCCCGCGCAGCCCAACGCCGCGCCGCTTGCTCAGAGGGCAGCGGCACTGCAGGAAGGCGCGCTTGAACTCCAGGCGGAACTTGCCTGCAACACGACGCCCTGCTGACGACCCCGGGCCGGCGGGACACGCGGATTCCCCGGAGCCAGGGAGAGAGACAATTGGCGGAGGAGAGGCGGTCGGGCGACAATAGGGAGTGAATGGGGTGGGGGACTATTGATGTGAGTGAAGTGAGGGGATTATTACGTCGAATGGCGGGATATTAGCGAGGAAAATAGGAAGATAAACGCTGACGGGATAAATGATGAGAATGGCGGGGTAACAACGAATAATATGGTGAAAAGAATGTCCATTTATGAGAGAGAAGCAGATTTGCCAGATTCAATGACATAGATAGTATATGACGGGATAATTGCCGAGAGAATATAGGATTTCAGCAATGCCGGAAGGAGCGCCTGAACTCCACGTGGAACTTGCATGCAACCCGAGGGCCTGCTAACGACCTGGGGCCGGTGAGACACATGAACTCCGAGAAACAGGGATAGACTGATGGCGGAAGAGGGGAGACGGTTGGGCTTGATTGATGGTGTTGAATAGAGTGTAAATTATGGTGTTGGGAGCTATTGGTGCGAGCGAGTTTTGAGGGAAGTATTACGTCTCTTAGCGGGATATTAGCGAGGAAAATGAGAAAATAAATGATACCGGATAAAATGGTGATATGAATGAATGACTGGTTAAACGTTAGGCGTGAATTATTGAGAGAATTATGGAGAGAATTCAAAATACATGTCGAGATGACGACGTGATGGCTGACTACTCGGCTGACAAGGTGAACAGCGAAGGTGAATTAACGGTGAGAAGAATGTCGATTCAATGAACGAGAGGCATGATCAGTGACATAGATACGTATGGCGGGGCATAGCTCGCAGAAGTAATCCGGAGACGTTGGTCATGCGAATTTTGGGTGTTCTGAAGGAGTTATTGGCTTGACGAGATTGGACAAATGAATAACTAACTTGTTTTAAAGGTGGATGTGAATGATGAACAGGGTAGGAAGAGTGCATTGAGGAAACTCACAAACTAAATGTCGAGATGACAACAGGGTGAATGACTATTGAAATAGCGATGCGTACAGCGGATAAAATAGCAAAAAGAATGAAAATCAGCGTGAGAATGGCGAGATGAATGGCAGTCGAATTGAATAGCGACACGAATTGTTTACCAATTGGGATAATTGCGGAGGGTATGGGGTGATGGATGAACGGCATGTAGAATGGTGTGCTTGAAGGAGAGGAAAATGGCGCGGTGGTTGGTGAGACATGGGAGAATGAGGGATAGCAAGGGAGAAACGCCGATATGGTGACGGATTGGATGGTGTGCAGAATGCCTGTGCAATGGGCGTGAAAATGGAGATTAGCGAGAAGAACGGCCGTTCAAATGATGTAGATAAAAGGGGGAGTGATCTGCCAGACAATGGACGGTTACAGCAATAACTCCAGATAGGAACAAGTCCTGAAAATGGCGCGTTGCTGCTTAGTGCAAGGTCGACGAAGGTCGCTCACCTAAACTTCCGCGAGTACCACGACCATATTGATGAGGGTAAGCGACAAGAATAAAGGTTCGAGTAGAGTGGGTAGAAAGTTCGGCATCGTCAAAGAGATAGATGCGGATCTACTCCTAGATAGATGCGGAAAACTCTAGGTTAATAGCCGGAGTGATAGTGAGAAGATAAGCAAGGTGATCAGTGAGTAGATTGGGGAGAGGTAGTTGGATGATTGGGGAGAGGTAGTGAAGATGCGGTTAATGACCTGGAGAGCGAGGGAACAATGGAGAGATGGAATGAATAGCATGATGAATGTCGAGAGTCGAAGGTGCGTTCGATGGTGATGGGAAAGGAGGGGCGAATAATGGCGGGGAAAGAGAGAGTCCAATGAAATCGTGGGGAGAATAACTGAGAAGAACAATTTCGGGAGGAAATGTTAGAAGAAAGACGAGCCAACTGAAGGGACAAATAATGAGTTGTTAGCTTGGAAAATGTCGGTACGAATGAAATGGCAGGATGGTCGAATGACGAATTGAAAGATACAACGGCCCACAGCCTCGGTGGGAAGATGTGTGGTGGGTTTAGCTTCCTCAAACACAGAATCCCATTCAGGGGCTGTGTGAAATGGTGAGATAATATTTTAGAAATGTTTCTAATAATTCGATCCCGGCAAACTGTTATGTTTTCTTGAGAAACATATATTGAAGTAATGAGATAGATATTTTGTCATCACTCATTCAATTTTTTTGCAGAAAGATTCAATTCAGTGTCTTTTTCAAGAAAACCCTACTGAGTCCGAGGAAACTGAAAAGCATATCATGATGGACAGGAAATTTTGGGGTTCAACTTATTCGTCATTGTTGAGGGAAGTAGTTGATGATGGCAAGCTGAAAGGTAATACAAAAAGCGAAAGGCATTACAGGCTAATGACGTTAGAAAGAAAGTCATTTAAAACCGGACAGGATGACACAGATACTGTTTCAATTTCGAAGGAATGGGTAGCGTAAGAAGGAAAAGGAAGGCAGTACCTATTTGACACAAGTAATAGGATGATATCAGAAGAATTCTGTTAATGTAAATTCCGTTACGGTAAAAAGAGAGCAGAGGAATTAGTGAAATGTATTAGTGAAATGTATCACTTGATGCATCTGTTTCGTGACATGTAGACATTGTAAACAATTATCTTGAAAGAAGTGTTGTAGGCTATTGAGCATTTGGGAAAAAAGAAATGGAAAAAAATATTGTCAAATTTCGGGAAGAAAGTGATGGCGAACGTTCGAAAATTGCTATATGAAAAGAAGTTGTTTTTGTTAATTAAAAAAGGTGTTCTTGGAGGAATTATGAAGAATGGAATTTACGGGGGGATGAATTTGTTGATGGGTACTTTTAAACATATAATACGGGAAACGTTATGAAGTACAATGCTGAAGCAAGATGTCATAGTCGTTATCGGGAAGAATAGTAAACAAGATATGTAGGATATATGGAAGCAAAGCTGGTAAAATAAAATTTAAAAAATTAAATTGATTTTGAGTTTGAATTACAGCTACGTAACAAATAATATTGCACGGTAGTACCGTGGAGTACGTATGCATGACTTGAACACACATAATAAATTACTGTATTTATGGTATAACTTTATTGAAAACGAACATAGAATTGAGTATGGTACTTGTATATGAGTTAAGATTGAACTGATTTGTTGAAAAAAGAAATAAACCATTGAATTTTTAGTCGAGTATGATGACTGTTTTCATTATATTTTATTATCAAATAATTAATGGATTATTTATAAAGAGTAACAAAGATCGAAAACATGAAAAGTAATTAATTCGTGATTTCCTACAATAGCAAACTTCGCCACTTGATGTATCTCTCTCGTGACGTGTAGACATAGCACAACATACCCATTGTTGATCAAGTTAGCTTCTATTTAAGCATTTTGAATTCAAAATAAAATGGATTTATTTGATTCCACGACAAAATAATTTAATAATTATGCTAGATCAAAGTAACTACGATAATATTAATATTAAAATGTGTTTACACTCCATGATGAGCGCATCTCTTCAAAAGAGAAATAAAACAACTGAAATAGATTTGCACGATAAATCAATACTTATTGCAAATAAGAAAGCTGTAATAAAAACTGCTGATGTAAAAATCTCGCGCATGAGAAGAAACCGTATTGATGATAGTTACAAATGATGAGGAGAAGAAAATATTGGTTACATCCACACATTACCACATACACCTGACACAAAGTGCAATATAACGTCTTGGAATACGGAGATGCCATTATATTTTTATAAAATATTATAATTTAGTTGATATTTAAGAGCCAATTAAGTGAGTTACAATTTCAGTCTTTACTGTATGAGGTTTATGTGTTTGTCATCTTACATGGCAATGTTTGAGTAAGTATTCATCAACTTAAACAAACTGTTTATTCTATATTTAAATTTATTTAATATTCTATTAAAAATGGATAAGTTGTTTTTAAATTTATTTATTTTTTATGATAGTTACTTTTAATGGCAACATAAATTACTCATTTTATCATTATTAAATTGATATTTATTTTTGTACGATTATGACAATTGAAAATAAGGAAATCAATATTGAAAATTATTAAAGGTAAACCTTTAATGAAGTGAATCGTTCTAGAGCTTTTCTAGCGTTTGTTGGGTATCTAAAAATTGTGATAAAACTTTAATTAACTCTGAGTGTTGTAAACCGAAATTGATCACAAATAATAATTGATTTTAGAGGTCAAGAAGCTACAACTTGTGAGTGCATTAAATCCAATCGAGCTCAAAACGAGAGTGTCGTAAGTGTGTGTTCCAAATGCTGAATACCACCTCCGAATCGCATGTAATCACACCACACACACACATAAATAGAAATAATAGCCACATAACAGCCAAACAGAGAAATAGATAGAAAACAGAACAGCTAAAATGCAAATTAAGAAGACAATCAAGAAAAACAACCAGGGGACAGAAAATAGAAAATCTAGCTACCAAGGGAATGAAGGAAGGCAGGGTCCGGGCACAGAGCGCTAGCGCAAACAGGTATCAAAAGAGCGCCAGATTATAAGGAAACGAAAGGAAGCAAACGCCGGTGACGGGTAAAGAGGTAACAAAGGTGAGAAGAAAAGGAATGAATAGGGAGGTCAATACGGAAAAGGAATATTAGTAAAGAAAATAAATTAAAGTACAAGGAAGGAGGAAGTAACATAATGAATTAATTAGAGGAGGTGAAGAATCAACGGAAGTGATGGGAAGTGATGAAGGACTGGAAAGTTGAGCAAGAATTAAGCGGAAGTATAGGGCTTACTACAATTGGGTTGGTACGAGAAATGAGTAAATTAAACGAAATAGGGAAGGTGGTAATACACGGGAAATATAACAAAGCAGAACATTCACAAGTGTAAAAGGGCAAAGGAAGTACGTTGGTTACCGACAAGGAAATCAGCAGCAGATAGTTAGGAAAGGCTGAGAAGGAATGAGCCGAGACACGGGGTGGAGAGTCAGGGGCAGGATAAAGGGAGAGAGAAACATGAAAGAAGATACATGTGAACGAATAGAATTGGGTTTCCGAGTAGCTAGAAACCTGTGAGGTCTCGGGAAACAAACTGTAATGAAAGAGAGGGCGAAGGCAAGGAACATGTCACATAGAGGTAAGCCAGACAAGGAGAATCGTTGGTTTTCCGCAGATCAAGTCGACGTTTGCACCAATTCTCGCAATCTCCGTCTCAGAGGAAACTTTCTTCTTGAATACAACTCCATCTCAAATATCATATAATGCTTTTTGGAAGACTGTTAAAAAACATTCGCAAATTCCACAGATTCAAACGGGTCAAAAAAGTATCTACCGGGAAAATATATCTTGTCAGAAGGAAGCCTTCAATTCTAGAGATAGATCCACACAGCTAGAGGAGACACGTCAAAGTTTCACGGTTACTGACTTTGAAGAAAAGTACGGAAATAACTCTGACTGGTCTTCTTTCTTTAAAAACATGCTTTCGCTTTGCTTTGCACTTCGCACTTTGCTTTGCTCACACTCTCACGCCTGCTGTCCCCAGACAACTCTTTTCGATAGATCGATCGAAACTCGCCGAACAAAACGATGTAATGAACAAATGACGACAGTTAAGCATTCAATCTAAACATTTTAAGGTATTATAATTCTTCAGTGTTTATACTATGAAGGTGAGCCAAATGAAAACCGACAGTATTTCTTAAAGTTCTTTTATTACAGATAGAGTTGGATCAATAACACTATTTTACAATGTAGTCCCCCTGCTTTTTTATGCATTTCCGCCAACGAGTCGGGAGGGCATGGATGCCTCGGAGAAAAAATCTTTTGGATGTGCGTAAAGCTACTCATGCACCGCCTCTTTCACCTCCGTGTGGGCCGCGAACTTTTTGCCACATACGTGGACCAAAGATGTAGAAGTCGGAGGGTGCGAGGTCGGAAGAGTGAGTCGGATGGGGGAGGCACTCCAGACGCATGACCTTGTTAGTCGTACGAGCCGTTCGACGTCGCACATTGTCGTGGATGAGAATGTCTGTTGAGAGGCGTCCGCGGCATTTGGTACGAATATCAGGTTTCAGAATGTCACGCACCGATTCACTTCAGGTGGCACTGGCCACCGTCTTGGCCTTTTCCATGTGAAGTCCCACTATCAGACCCTTGTGGTCCTAGAACAAGGTCAGCTTCACCTTTTGTGCGGATGGCTGGCTGGAGAACGTTTTCGGCTTTGTCGGGTTCCGCCATTCCATACTGGAGCGCTCCGTCTGTGGTTGGTGGTGATGAACTCAAGCCTCGTCTCCAGTCACAAACCGCTCCAAACGTGTACCGCCTTCAAGTTCAGCGCAGCATCTCCTCGCAGGTACCGACTCGCCTCTCCTTCATTTTGGGCGTCAGCCGACGAGAGACCTATCTTGCGGCCACTTTCCATAATTTCAACTCTTCATGGACAATAGCCTGACCAGAGCCGTGAATGACCTGTAATGCCGTTGAAATGCCATCGATGTTGACCTATTCTACAGAATCATTTCTGCCATCGCTGCAATATCCTCAGTTACCACAAAACGATGTGCATGGCCTGCTCGGCGCGTCCGTTTACGCTGCTGCTACAATTCTTACACCATTCGTACACCCGAATCTACAATATACATGCAGCTACAATATACTGCACCTACGTGCGTCGGTGGATTTCTATTTATTTCGTGCCTTCGCTATATAGGAAACGGATCGCTGCCCGCTGATCTTCTTTGGTGCATTGTAACACAGGGACCGCCATATTTGAAACTCCTGTATGGCTCCAGTGGGTCACGTGGGGACACAAGACTAACGCCAATTGTCGGCGGAAGAATCCACGCGCATGCGTACTGGGTCTGATTGCAATGGGAGCGGTTTTCGATTTTCTACAGCGGTTTTCCGGTTTTCATTTGACTCACCTACGTATAAAACGTTAATGAGAAATAGTGATTACATTTAAGATCCACTACCTTTCATTTAAAGAAATTACAAAATTTGGATGAGTAAAAAGCTCAATCGACTTTCTAAGTGAAAATCCTTAGTGTTTTAAATATTTAGATAAGAGAATATATTCGCAAGGCGGCATTAAAATCGCACGTTATTGTTTGGCGCCAAAGAAATGCAGGAATATATGAAAGAGATACTTGTGTATTTCCAACCACCTGAATGAGCAGTGCAATTTGTAGAGGAATTTGCATATCAATTTAGAAGCATGTTCACTGATAAGGAAAAAATGAATACGTACATTCCTCACCAACATAGGCTTACGTTGCAAACAAACATTAGAATTTTTAATCATTGGTTGTCAAGAAAAATATCGATTGTCAGGGAAAGTACTGAAATCCGGATTGCACGTGTGTAAATATCTATATGTTTTTTAGACATGTGAAAAATATTTTTGAACCTATATAGGTTCAATGAAACAATCAACTGCAAATCAAAACAATGAACGTATATGCAAACTTTTATTTCGTAAATCTATATTTATTTCTTTTCGGGAACTCTTCGTAAATGGTTCCCTAATATTGAAGATAATGTAAAGTATTTTAATATTGTTTGATCAAGTGCACAAACTTCCAATTATACTCGTTAATTATCTGATGTGCCGATAAACAACTGTAGTTTTTGTTTCTTGAATACTTTTGATCGATCGACTTCGTATATCCATATTTTCTTAAAAAATTCTTGCTTTGATGTAGTACCTTTTTTCTGCAGACATTTGCAGTCTTGCTTTAGTTACTTTACTTTATTAAATTCTTTAAAACCATGTTTTGGAGCAAATGTCGGTTATGACTTGTTGTACAGTTGATTGTCGACGGTAAATACATACATATTACACTGAATCCATTTTATTGAAATTAATCACAGCTTAGTAATAATCTTTCAAAAGCTTTCAATATTTGTAAGCTCAATACATCGTTAAGAATACAATTTATGGTTTAAATTATCAAGAAAGTGAAATGGAGCCAAAAAGTATAAAGAACCCTATGTTACTGTAAATGAAGGTGAAAAGTCCAAGCAGGTTTTAAGATTCCAATTGAAAATTCATCATGAAAGGGACCTTTAAGGTTACTCAAATCTTACACAATCTTACACAAATCTTACTCAAATCTTCTATCTACAAATAACCATGTTTATAAGAGAAATCATACAGTACTTGAAAACATTGTTAAAATGTTAAGAAACCTTGAACAAAAAATGTCTACGCACATATTTAACTGTTGAAGTAAAATTCATTTGATATATCCAATATTTTAAAAATCAAGATCCAGAGTAAACTGTTGTTTAAGCCTTTTCTGTTCCGTGTTTTCAATTCAGTGCCAAAATATTCATTATCGAGTGGTTAGTAACATAACTTTTATGAGATACACACATTGGAAAATTAAATATGTACGTGAATGATCGACTAATTAACTTTGAAAGTTACATTTTTGGGCATATATTACACGTATTTTAGAAATTACACATCATATCATACAATATTTTAGTAACTGGAAACTACCAGATAGATACTTCAAAATATTAATCGTTGGAACATTTCTTGACTCAGGAAATGCTGACAAAGAGAATAATCAACGTAGCTGGTGGTCGTCTTCAAACTGGCGTTCTGTGGAGGTCAAATTATCATGCAATCACACAAAGCTAGAACTGCGCCTGCAAAAGCCTCGAACACCAAGTGCTACAGAGCTAGGCCTCTACATCGTTGTAGCGTAAGCCATAGGTGCAAAGCGACATAGTAACATGCAACATTGTCTAACTACTGCGCACATGCATACAGCCAGCTGCTGGAATAGATATGCATGTTAGAATGGTTGGGAGTTACAAACAATTAGAAACATTTAGTTAACGGTTTTAGTTAAAAATACATAAGAAAACATCCAGCAACTCAAATGAGTTAATGAGTGACTAGTTCATGCTTTAGTCAGCCGATTCACACATGACCACACTCACACGATTCAGCTCGTTCAATCGTAAGTTGGAGAAAGAGCAGAAGTTGGAGGATAGAGAGGACTTATGGAATTACGGGAGAGGAAAATGCTAGAGAAGAAAAGGCGCGAGGGAAATCGACTTCAATTGGTCTTAGAGAGAGGAATGTATACCATCTGAGAACGATAAAGGAAACTGAAGAAGCTTCAAAGATTCAACAAACCATTCGTTTTAAAGACAAAAGGCCCCTCAATAATAATTTGCTTCGAAGATTTGGCAACGGTTAGCCTTTACATGATTGGCTATTTAAAATAAAGGGTTGAATAAAGTGTATCCTGATTATTTTATGAAATTCAGAGATACAGTGAGTTTAATACCTAATATTACCATTAAATTTTATACAAATTAAACTTGCATTATTTGCGTACAAATGTTTTGTAATCTCTCGACTAAAATAGTAACTAAGGTACGCATTTCCGGATAATTGTTTAAATCAACTCCGTGCAGAGTTGACCAAACTCAGTCATAATAAACAACGCAATCATTCTAGTTTAAATATTTTACACGATTTATATTAATTAAATTACGATGAAACTATTTACTGATATTATATTCAAGTTCCCAGTGAGGGTGGACGAAATATTTACGAGTACTTTCACACACAACGGAACTAATAACTGAGTACCCATCGCACTATATATAGCAATATTTTTTCTGTTGTGTACTGTTCGTTGAATCTTTTTGGTTTCTGATAAATAACAGTAGGGGACAATTGTAAAAATGAGGAAATTATGACATCAAATACTCGTATATGAGGACGTTACAAATAAACGGAAATATTGCCATTAATGTTAATTTGATTTTACTCATCTCAGAGTCTGAAATACATCATATACTAAAACTCATAATAATTCTTAAAGACGTTTTAAAATGAATAGTCTCTTTTGTAATTAGTAATGATTTATATCTGATTTCAAATGCATGGAAATAAAAAGGTAAAAATGAACGTAATACAACAATCAACTAATTTTATCATCATTTCAACAGGATTTGGGAAATTTATTCGTTTAAAATCAATAACTGTAATTGCTAGAAAGAAATATACTTCATAAACCCGTAATGTTACTATTAAAATGACAAATATAACGTACTTTAAATCGAGAAGAATAATGTCTTTTAGTTTGTGGGAATTGATTTACACTGCTAGAAAGTATCTATTGATTTTATGTTTGGAGGGTAATGTAGTGTGTATTATTTTAAAAAACATATGTAGGTCAATTAAGATGAAACTTTTTAGTAACTTGTAAAACCTTAGTTCCGTAAGGAGCTTCAAAAGGGACTAAAATGAGGGAGTCATACTTATAGCGTAGAACGAACTCACTCTTTCTTTTTTTCCACACCTTACAAAAATGGTTATATTATTTTTAGAACATCAGTTTCCACCATACGTTTATTTATGTACAATGATTATTAATAAAAATTACAAACTCTTGCTTAGAAAATATTGAGCGCTTTTTTCTGAAGCTACAAATATATACAGTGTAATTAAGTGCAATCAAGCAGCGTTACATTATTCACTGTGATTTAGTATATCTCTTCGTTAATTAGCTTATATACAGCGCTTTTATGTATGTATTAATGATTTTTCAGTTATAAATATTATGATATAGACTTTAGAAACACTTACTTTAGCGCATTGTAACAGGGATGCAAAGGTAGGAACTGTTATACTGTAGGGTTTTGAGTGTTGAGATTAAATAGTTAAATACGTAGAAAAAATATTTGTTCGGCGTGGTTTGTAATAAACTCGAACTACAAGGAGATTGTAACTAACAATAATACAATAAGACAAGTATTGTACTTTTCCTAGGTCATTTTTAGGAAAACTCAGAAAAAACAGAAATATTTGTCTTGTCTTTTGAGTTCGAATGTATTCCTAAAAATAAGCACAAACACAATCAAGAAATGATTCGGAATTAATTTATTTTTACTTTGCCAAATAAAAAAAATAATTTTCAGAAACATCTGAATGTGCGTATTGCATATCTGGTCGAATTTCGAGGAGCGTGAAGACTTTTATGGAGGCCGATGTGAATTCGTACAAGGTACCAGGTAAACATTTTTATGAAATGGGGTAAATTATTTAATAAGATCTCTGAGAATAGTGACATGTTAATTCCTACAATTTTATAGCTTGGTAGGAAAGCTTTCATTATGTGCGGGTGCAAAATAGAAGCCTCTACCTCTGCCTAGAACATTCCTACTACCTGGCAAAAAACCACCAGAACATGATATATGTTTGTTCGGAGTGAATAGTCAATATTCGGCGTACACAACATTGCCATAATTGATTGATTCATTTATTCATTGACTGATGTTTCTGGAAACGACAACCGCTATGGTCATTGTCAGTACGTGAATGTTTTCTACGCCTTGAGGCAGTGATGTCCATCACCAGTTGGTTGGTGAGACAGGACGCCGATCTACACATCGGCGTAAGGGGAAATCCCTCTCTTGTTATCCGTTTGTTAGGGTACTGCTCCGGCATTCGCCATGTGCTGTTCGGAGAAACCACGGAAAACTGAGAGCGTAGGCTTCCGCGGCCGGAGTCAGTATTTACTAGGCTGTCCGGGTGACGCCGCGTCTATGGCGAAGGTGCCGACGTTGCGAAGGGCGTAATGCCTCAGGAAGGTCGCAGAATGGCGACCGAAGCGTCGGCACCTTCGCCATGGACGCGGCGTCGCCCGGACAGCCTAGTAAATACCACGGAAAACTACCGATCACAGCACCCGGCTGCTAGACTTCTCCCCCAGTCAGCGGCTGAATTCGACCTAGCTAAATTGCTAAGTCGAAAATCTGCCTCCGTCTGGACTCGACCCTAGGGCCTCCCAGTCAGAGGCGCTACAGAGACAGCGGCAATACTGGTTCTGAGATAAACCCCGGCTATTAAACAGCAGCAGGTCATTATCATGAAAATACATTGTTTGAACTGTGAGGAGAATAAGCCTGATTCACTCCGACTATTCTTTCCGACCAGACATACGGTGGCGTTTTCCTACTCATTCCGCACACTACCAATGCTAATGAAGCTCATCATACAGACCGTTACCGTCGTCTTCACACATTCAGTTTTAGAGTAGCTGAAGAGAATGTACACCAGTACGTACATGAAATTATGTTGATTACAAATAATAATGTGTCATTTACAACAAACGTATACCTTGATTAACGTAGCATTTTTTTCTTGGGTGGTGAAAAATAAACATTCACTTGGGTCCATTAGAAGATCCGTTTACGTTAAGAAAGGCTCCACAGTAATCAAATGTCAACACCATTGACTTATTGCCTAAATGTTTGACAATACTGCAATTTTAAACAATGAACAAATATTAAATATTTAACCACACCAATCTGCAATAAGGTATCTAAATCTCAAATACACATTAAGCGAGAAAAAGTTGTCATTGTCTGGAACTTACCAATCAAATTGTAGGAATCCACATGCCATATTTCCATAAACCCGCAACTTGTACGAACCCGCCTAACCGTGCCTAACGTGCATGTGGACCGGTGAGTGCGTGGGGGTGAGTGAGGACGGGAACAGCGGGTGATATGTGGGTGGGGGTGGTGAGGGGGTGGGGGTGTGGCGCGGATGCCCCGCGGTCGGTTCACTCACCACTCATGAAGTTGTAGATGATGGGGTTGACGGCGCTGTTGGCGTAGCACAGCCAATGCGACAGCAGCGAGATCACCACTGTCGTGTCGTTTTGCGGCAGGTTGAGCGTGTACCTAGAGATGGCAAAAATGTTTGAAATACCGATGTACCGATATCGTCATTTTACGTTGAAAAGCCGGCAAATCAGTACAAGGAAAAAGGAAACGAGAATAACTTGTAATAACTTAATCTCTTATCAGGTAGTCGGAATAAAAGCATACAAGCTTCAGTATAAATGTTATTTATTACTATTATTATTATTATTATTATTATTATTATTATTATTATTATTATTATTATTATTAAGCGTATTGCATTACTGCATTTTAGTCATTTTAAAATTTTCTGGCTATTTCGAAAAAGAGTGAATATAAAATAAATCTTACCCTGAAAAGGCTCTCAAAAATCCACATAAACACTTTCAAAAACCGTCGTCTCAGGAAAAGTCTCTATATTGTAATAATATAATTTTATACCAATAATAATACTAACATACTTAATAATACTATTAATAATAATAGAAAACGATTAAAAATGATTATGAATTATTTAAAATGTAACTACTTTTCCATCTCACTTTAATAAATGTTTTCTAACTTGCTGGGCAAGTTTTCTAACTTGCCCAGCACATTCGCAGAGGGTATTTATGATCTTAGGAGGCCTTCGAATTCACATTAATAATATCACTTTGTTTTGACTAAAATTTGTCATGTAATAACAAAGGAAAAATACTCTTTCGTGCTCTTTTATGCCATGCTTTTATGGTTGTAAAATTACTTAGAAAAATACTTCTAAGACAAAAATAAATGTCATAAAGAAATGATTTCCTTCTCTTTGTTCAAGCTGTCTCAAGCGGAATGACCGACGTGGAAAATTTCAGAATTATAATTAAAGATGTGAAGATAAAAATAATGATACCCTCACTTCACATTCCAACATTTAGACCGAGAATCTACCAACAAAAACAACAACAAACAAAAATGACGCTAATGTAAAATGTATTAATAGAAAACGAATACCTTAATTAGATGATTCTGAAAAAGTTACATGAATAACGATGAAATGGTAATTTCGAATATCGTTCGGGTAATGCTGTGTCTAGCTACAGTGCCCTGGCAAAAATTAGGTGATTGATCAACTGTGAGGAAACATGTGTGTTCCCGAGACGAACTTGACAAAAATGCGTAGGAAATTATACTTTGCACGTACTGAAAGCCGTTTTATGTAAATCGCGAAGGCTGCAACCTCATTACCATCTCAGAAATGCGTAGCGAAGTGCCAACTGAAGGGCACAGTGAAGTTAGGTTATATTAGGAAGTAACGCATAAATACAAATTTACTACTGGCACAGTGAAACACGAAACTTGTTACTCAGTAGTCTTAGAAATATCCCATCAGTAGTCTCGGTCCTGTTTATCACACGTCTGTAATTCCTCGTCATATCACCTACATTAGCCAGCTTATTAGCCAGCTCGCGATTGTCGCCAGTTGCAAGTAAAAACGGAAGTATGCTTCGACGCTATACCTACCCTGAGCATTTGGATGAAGAGAATAGAAACTTCGAGAAGAAAAAAACTAGAAAAATCTACATAAAACGTTACTTCGTTATATGATCTCTGATTTTCAAAAAATATCACAACGGGAATTATCATCCTGCTGCTTCGACCAACGTTCTTCCGTTTCGACTCACCTTGCGCGGCAGATCCTTCTACCGAGCGCACACGCCGCTCACCTGAGGATGTTGATGAGGTGCACGGGCAGGTAGCAGATGGCGAACATGACGACGACGGCCACCAGCATCTTGGCCGCCTTGCGCCGCGAGCGCAGCTGCCCCTCGGTGGACACGTTGACGCACGCGCCGCCCACCGTGCCGCGCCGCGCGCCCACCGCCCCCGCGTGCCCGGGCACTGCAACACGCGCCGCGCCGCGCACGCCGCACGCGTCACCCCACAGCACGCCCGCGGGGAAGCGGCGGACCCGCGCGGGCGGGAGGCACCATGCACAGCTAGCGAAGCGTCGCTGCGGCTGCGAGACAGCAGTTGATTGATTGATTGATTGATTGATTAACTAGCGATTCCGGGCGCGTCAACTGGTAAGGTCCTATAAGTGTAGTGCACGTGATTTGCTTGGGAGGTGGTGATGATTAGCGGACGCCGCACGCGTCTCCCCACAGCATGCCCGCGGGGAAGCGGGGAACCCGCGCGTGCGGGAGGTACCACGCAAAGCTAGCGAAGCGTCGCTGCGGCTGCGAGACGACAGTTGATTGATTGATTGATTAGCGATTCCGGGCGCGTCAACTGCTAAGGTCCCGTAAGTGTGGTGCACGCGTTTGCCTTGGGAGGTGGTGATGATTAGCGCACGCGTCACCCCACAGCACGCCCGCGGGGAAGCGGCGGACCCGCGCGTGCGGGAGGCACCACGCAAAGCTAGTGAAGCGTCGCTGCGGCTGCGAGACGGCAGTTGATTAATTGATTGATTGATTGATTGGCGATTCCGGGAGCGTCAACTGCTAAGGTCCCGTAAGTGTAGTGCACGCGTTTGCCTTGGGAGGTGGTGATGATTTTTCCCTGCAGGATGACGAGATCTGGCGCCGACTTACCGTCGGAGAGCGGATTTTTCCTAAACAGGTATCTCCTACCAGCGGGGCAACAACCCCAGCCGGGACAAGCTCGAAGCTCACGACCGGTCTCCCAAGATGTGTAGTAGTGTACTACATGTGAGTGTATCTGTGTGTAAGTTAGGGCAGAGAATAGGAAAGTTAATGGAAATGAAAGATCGCGCGCGGTCCGTGGCCTGTTTGCTGGATTACTGGTCCGGCATTCGCCTGGTGTTGATCGGAGAAACAACGGAAAACTACCGAACAGAGCAGTTTTCCGCTAGAATTCTCCTCCAGGCAGCGATAGAACTCGACTTTGCTTTCTAGGTAGTGTCGATAATCCTACCACCGACGGACTCGAAACTAGGACCTCACGGTCAGAGGTACTTCAGTGGCATCAGTTGATGCCTTCCCTCTTCCGGGACGTTAAAGGAGCGGACCCGCGGATGTGAGAGACGTGCCACTCCGAAGACAGTCTGGAAAGCTAGGAAGCATCGAGTTGGCGTAACGTTGCAGTATTTGCAAAGTGTAATCGTTCCCGTTTTAGTGTCTGTCGATGTAGATAATTGTGCAACTGTGCGAACATGGTAAGGAATGATTTAATTCTTCACAAATGGACATTGCGATATGTGTCTCCTTGGAATGTTCAGAAAATGTTCAAAATATTTAAGAATTTCTTCTCGCAAAAACTGAAAGTATTGTGTTGATAACTGAAACTTGAAGAAAATTATTGTACCTGTTGCGGAATACGTATATTATTAGTTGATATGTAAATAAAAAGTCCCTTAATTTACATTGCATTATTTGCGTTTCGATTTTGATCTTCCCTCCCCATTTGATGTTCTCGTACCGGAATGGCGTGGGATGGGCCCATAAAGAACCTTGCGCTTTGGCGTCTCCCGATGCCAGCCCGCGCACCGGAAGGTGGTAAGGACAAGGCGAAAAGCTCGATACCCACCCCCTGGCGCAGCCCCTTGAACTACATGCTCCCACTGCCCTGCTGTGGCCCGGCCGCGTCTCGTCCACGTCTCCGTGCCGAGGATCTGCTGAGGATCTTTACTCCACGCGTGCACCGCCGGCGTTTCGGAGCACCGCTTGACCCACGCTGCTCAATAACTCTTGCAGGAAGAGGAGGTAAAAGGGGGCATGAGGAGAAGAAAATGTAAAAAATTCAAGAGGGAGCGAGATGAGCGAGTGAAGAACTCAAGGATTAGGAGGAGGTAGGAGTAAGTAGGTTGTGAAGATACATAAGAAGGAAAGAGAGTTAGAGAGAAAGGGAGGGGAAGGAAAAGGGTAGAGATGTAGAAAGGGGGAGAAGTAGGGAGAGAGCGGGAAGGGGAGAGAGGCAGAGAGATGGAAAGGGCAGAAAGAGGGAGAGAGGATACGAGAGGGAGATGAGTGGAGAGAAGGAGAGAGCGAGAAGAGAGAGGTAGAGACGTGAGAAGAAAGAGGGAGAGGAAAGGAGAGGGGGAGATAAGTAGAGGGAGAGAGAGTGTGTGGGTTAGAGTGAGGAAGCGGGAGAGGGGATGATACGGTGAGAAGGGAGGACGATGGGAGGAGAGAGAGGTAGAAAGGGGAAGGAGAGTGTGAGAGAGAAACATAGAGAGCAGCCGCCAGCCCTTCCGCGCTCACCGTTGTTGCAGGAGACGGAGTACTTGGCCGTCTCCGTGTGGCCCGGGATGTTGTCCGACTTCCAGAGCACGCGCACGATCTGGCAGTAGGCGACGGACATGAAGACGAGCGGGCACGTGTACAGCAGCATGCTCTTGACGATGGTGAAGGTCATCTCGGCGTCGTCGCGCCAGTGCGCCACGCACTGCGTCAGCAGGATGGTGTCCAGGCTCCAGTCGTCCTTGCGCACGGCCTCCAGCACCACCAGCTCCGGCACGTCTGCGCACCAACACGACGAGGAGGGGTCAGAAAACATATGAAACCAGCTCTTACACGACATTCTCACGTTTCAATTCAGTTATGCTTTATTTTTGTGGCTAGACTCAGGACACAAAATGGAAGAGAGGGAAAGAAAAGGGGTGGGAGAGTAGAGAAAGGAGGAGAGAGGGAGAGAGAGCGACAGGAGGAGAGATGGAATGGCATGAGAAGAAAGAGGGAGAGGAAAAGGAAAGGAGTGGGAGAGGGGGGGAAGAGGTGGAGAGGGAGAGGGGGAGGGAGAGGGGAAGAAGGGAAGGGGAAAGAGGGAGAGAGTGGGGTAGAGAGGTGGAGAGAGGCAAAGTGAGGGAAAGGGAAGAAAGAGGGGGAGAGAGCAAAGGGAGGTTGAGAGAGAGAGAATGGGCGAAGAAACAGAAAGAGAGAGGGGAATGGGAGGAGAGGGGGAGGGTAACATAAAGAGGGAAAGCGAAGAAAGAGGGAAAGAGAGTATAGAGAGGAAGCGGACCCTCGTAACATCTAACGGAGAAAGAAGGCGACATAAGGACGTCGAAACAGGCGATTTTAATTTAGCTCAGAGGATTCTTTTAGACTTCAGGTCTTTTTACATACAATAAATCTAGTATAAAATGGGACTGCTGGCTTTACTTCCGTCCAAATGAAAGCCATCGAAGCATTTTTCTCCCTTACATATACACGGCTGCGATTGGGTTTGAACTCGCAATCTTGGATACAACAGCACGGTACGTTAACCGTTATACTATCGAAGTTTCACTGTCGGATCAGGCTTCCGCGAGACTTTTGTGGGAATAATGCGAGAACTGTTAGACAAAAGGTGATATCAGCATTACCGAAAATGTACTTTTAGGGGAGGACCTCTCTCATAATTAAGTATAGTATAATACCCATTAACGTGTCACACAGGATTACAGCGGAACAGCGGGAAATTACTTGAGATATATAGGGTCAAACTAAATTTTTTGGTAGAGGGTTAATTTTTTGCTTTTTTGCTTTAAGTTGTAACTTAAAAGAAGTTTTAATGAAAAAATATTTTCAAAAAAAAAAAATATCAGATGAAAATTTTACGTATGGCCTTTAAAAAAATATTCCAACATTAACTCATTTCTGGCGTTTGGTCATTTTGTGGGATATTTTTTGGGGAGAGGGAAACCCGAACAGCAAGCACAGGCTGAATATTCTGTTATGTACGACTGTAAGGGCTGTTTGTAAATTCTAGAAAAAAGGATTATGGTTGTTAATAAGGTAATAAGATTGATAATAAGGAAATAATAGTATGCATACACGTCTTTTTCCTAAAAAGTAGATTGCCCAAAATTTAAATTGCATTACACATTTATGAGACATCACAACTTACTCATGGAGCATTTGTAAACCCTAAGACGTAATCATTAATCATACAGAAAATGTTTACATTTAATGAAAATGTACGACAGAATTTATAATCTTATGAAGGTCACTTATAGTGACGATAGAATATCAGGTTGAAGTAATCAAAATAATAATGAAAAAAATTGTTTTGAGGAACGAAATATTCGAATTATCGGTTAATTACATTACACCTGAAAGCAGAATTTCCTTCATGAGAGAAAATTGTACTTCTAGAAACTAATTGCAAGAAGAAATTTTCAAGATGAAAACAATTTATTGGAAGGATATAAAATATATAAATAAACTATCTAAGAAGTAACAAATTTTCTAATTGGTACAAATCACAGACAGGAAATAAACGGCATCAAATAGTTCCAGGATTGATTGATTTGTGTTTCTGGCTGCGTCACTGGCTAAGATCATTAATCCCGTAAATGTAGTGCATGTTTTTATCGCGGCAGGTGGCAGTACACCCTGTTCATTACGGAATGACAAGATCCGGCGTCGACACACATGACGGCTAGCGGGGCTTTCCCCAACCAGTCATCTTCCACCAGCAAGGCAGCACTCCATTCGGGACAAGGTGTGAGCTCCCGACTGATCTCCCGACATGTGTGGTAGTGTAGTGGACGTACGTGGAAGTGTGTGTCAGAGGTTTTGGACAAAGAAGGGAAGGGAAGATCGCGCACGATCCGTGGCCCGTTTGTTAAGGTATTGCTCCAACATTGGGCTTGGAGAAACTACGGAAAACTTCCTATCAGAGCTGCCGGATGCTCGAATTTTCCTTCAGACAGCGGGTGAACTCGACCGACCTCTTTAGCCAGTGTCGAAAATCCTGTCACCATCGGGACTCAAAACTCTAGAAACTCTCGATCAGAGGCACGGTAGCGATATCAAATTATGCATTGAGGTATCTAAGAAAATAAATTGTTTATGGAACAAATAAATCAAAATTATATTATTTAACCTTGAGAAAAGATTATGATCGAGTGAATGCATACTTGTAATATTATTAGTAACGTTTTAACAAAATTATGACAATTAGCACCAAAACGTTTAAGACCAACTATTCAGAGGATAAACTGCAGGATAATAAAATGGAAGCAAGAAATGGATGGAAATGGAAGCAAGAGTTGTGTGATTCTATATATTGATGGAGAATGCGAAACAGAGTTATCAGAATTCTTTCACCAGTCCAAAATAAGTTTCTTTGCATCTTTGAAGGAAACATTGACTCCGGTCAACAAGCCAAATAATTTGCAATGAAGAAATACTTATGAAAGGAAAGAAAACATTTACAAAGACAACTTCACAGTTTAAACAGAAAAAGTGTTCCTCCCCAAATTGTGCACTGGTCTCTGGCACACGCCGTTATTAAAGGACTTAATTCCGCCTTCGAATATGGAATAATTTTACCTCCAAGCAACCCTCTGAATGCAAAGAACTCTTCTCAAATAGAATAACTAATACACGTCGAAATACGTGGTCACACAGCATTCATAATATATATTCGCACAAGAGGCAAATTTAAAAGCACAAGAGGCATGGAGCGTGGGAGAAGAAACCTGTAGGAGATTTAAGTCGTCGAGAAGTGAGACGGTTCTCTCTGGCTCTTAAGCCTCCTTGTTGGATTTCGTTCCCACGCGAGGGGAATCCTCCGGGGAGATAAAAGAAGATCGTCGCCCGCACGAGCCCGCAAATCCGCCGTCCACCAGGGGATCCAATGAGGGGAGGAAGGAGGCGACGCGACGGTGGGATGAGGAAACGAAGAAATGGAGCGGGGGATCCTGAGGCAGCCAACGACCCCGAATGGGCGGGCAATGCTTCTCCTGCGCGAGTTTAGTCACGAAAAACTACATTTGGCTCCCTTTAGTAGAAAGAGAAGGCCCAAAATTCACATTATTTATAATTTCGAATTATTTGATTTTGGAATTACTAAAATTCGAATAAATAAAAAAGGTATACAAAGTAATTAATACTGGAATTATTCAAAATTAGGATTAATTCAAAATTCACGTTACTAAGAATTATTTACCCAACAAAAGTATGTTTTAAATCCAGTTTTACAATGTATGCAATGAAATATTAAAAAAATTTACTTGCCCAGATGATCTTTTCCCATACGTCATATACGAGTTTTACTGTTTTTGATTAAATAAATCAAATATGTGCGAAATCCAACCAGATTTTATGGTATGACGAGGAATACAATATAGTACAAAATATGAGGTAAAAATATTGTCGTCTGCACTGTCCATTTATTCGCTACGGGCTACTATGAGACGAAGGAGTGAGGGTCAGAAGAGGAGCTGAAAAAAGGAACTAGAAAGTCTTAGACTGAAGCGCACATAACGTTTTTTGCAAGAGGTGTATTCGGAAAACTTTTAGTGTACTTTTTTATTTAACGAAATGACGAAAATTCGGTTTAAAATTTAAACGAATAACAATTGAATTTATTCAGAAAGTTCAAATTATGAATATTATCCGAATTCTCATTAGATTAATAGAAAATGAATCTTTGCACATTCGAACTAAAAGATAAAGTCAACGAAAGCGTTGTTTTAAAACGAAAGATACTCCATTGTCGGACTGTGTTTAATTGAATTGTGAGTAAAAAAATAATGTTAACGGAAAATAAATAAAACAAGGGCGTCCCCCATACGGATCGGCAAATACGCCGTTTGCGGGAGGGGCGGAGAAACGAAGAGAAATAAAGAAGCGAGGAAATGGATTGGCAGATACCGTACAACAGGGTAAAGCGGAACCTTCGAGGTTAAGACACACTGCTGAATTGCAACAATGTCATCTAGTTGAGAGAGAAACACAAAAGTCGACCGGCGGTCTAAGGCCGTGACCCTACGTTTGTGAATGTGTTCATACACATGAGACGGGTAACGAAATGATGAAAGTAAGGACTCATCCGCAGTTACTTTCGTACGTTGCTTTTCCGCATAGCGATAGCATTTTTGTGCTTCTTTTCATGGAGCATTAAAATTTTCGATTGTAGAAGTGTTGAGTTTAGAGAAAAACTCGTAGGTTACGATTCACTTTTGCATTTTGATCAACGAATGATGTACCATTTTCCTGAATATTATCTCAGAGACATCGTGTGATCGATCTCCATGAAAGTTCGCACGTCTACGTTTTTTCACTCATAAGGTTTGTAACCTATTAGTTATGTTGTAACTTCACTAGATGGTGCTGCAGCACAAAAATTGCGCTTCATTTTAATTGAATTTTTATTCAAACTGAGCTCCACTTGGGTTTCATTGTTGCTAAGCGTTGCTATGTGACGCAGGGCGAGACCGAGAAAGTCAGGACATCGATGCGCTTAAGAGAGAGAGGAGAGAGAGAGAGGAGAGAGGAGACAGAGAGAGAGAACGAGTGAAAGAGAGAAAGAGAGAGAGAACGAGTGAAAGAGAGAGAGAACGAGTGAAAGAGAGAGAGAACGAGTGAAAGAGAGAAACAGAGAGAGAGAACGAGTGAAAGAGAGAGAGAACGAGTGAAAGAGAGAAAGAGAGAGAGAACGAATGAAAGAGAGAAATAGAGAAAGAGTGAAAGAGTGAAAGAGACAAATAGAGAAAGAGTGAAAGAGTGAAAGAGACAAATAGAGAAAGTGAAAGAGAGAAAGAGAAAAATAGAAAAAAAGAGAGAAAAAAGAGAGAAAAAAGAGAGAAAAAAGAGAGAAAAAAGAGAGAAAAAAGAGAGAAAAAAGAGAGAAAAAAGAGAGAAAAAAGAGTGAAATAGAGAGAAAAAAGAGAGAAAAAAGAGAGAAAGAGAGAGAGAAAGAGAGAGAAAGAGAGAGAAAGAGAGAAAGGGAGAGAGAATTGGAGAGAGAGAAAGAGAGAGTGGAAGAGAGAGAGAAAGAGAGAGGGAGAGACAGAATTGGAGAGAAAGAGAGCGGAAGAGAGAGAGAGGGAGAGACAGAATTGGAGAGAAAGAGAGAGCGAAAGAGAGAGAGAAAGAGAGAGAGAAAGAGAAAGAATGAGAGAGATAAAGAGAAAGAGAGAAAGAGAGAGAAAGAGAGAAACAGAGAGAGAAAGAGAGAGAAAGGGAGAGAGGAAGAGGGAGAAAGGGAGAGAGAAAAAGAAAGAGAGAAAAAGTGAGAGAGAAAAGAGAGAGAAAAAGAGAAAGAGAAAAGAGAGAGAAAAGAGAAAAAAGAGAGAGACAGAGAGAGGCAGAGGCAGAAAGAGACAGATACTGACACAAATAGAGAAATACAGAGACGCAGAGACCAACAGGGTGATAGAGAGAGAAAAAGAGAGAGATAAAGAGAGAGAGAGAAAGAATGAGAGATAAAGAGAAAGAGAGAAAGAGAGAGAAAGAGAAAGAATGAGAGAGAGAAAGAGAAAGAGAGAAAGAGAGAGAAAGAGAGAGGGAAAGAGAGAGAAAGAGAGAGAAAGAGAGAGAAAGAGAGAAACAGAGAGAAACAGAGAGAGAAAGAGAGAGAGAAAGGGAGAGAGGAAGAGAGAGAAAGGGAGAGAGGAAGAGAGAGAAAGGGAGAGAGAAAAAGAAAGAGAGAAAAAGAGAGAAAAAGTGAGAGAGAAAAGAGAGAGAAAAAGAGAGAGAAAAAGAGAAAGAGAAAGAGAAAAAGAGAAAGCGAAAGAGAGAGACAGAGAGAGAGACAGAGGCAGAAAGAGACAGATACTGACACAAATAGAGAAATACAGAGACGCAGAGACCAACAGGGTGAGAGAGAGAGAGAGAGAGAAAACGAGAGAGAGGAAAAGAGTGAGAGAATAAGAGTGAGAAAAAGAGAGAAAGAGTGAGAGAGAGAAAAAGAGAGAGAAAAGAGAAAGAGAGAGAAACGAGAGAAAAAGAGAGAGACAGAGAGAGATAGACAGAGACAGAGAGAGACATATACTGACACAAGCAGAAAAATACAGAGACGCAGAGACTGACAGGGTGAGAGGGAGAGAGAGAGAGAGACGGAGGGAGAGTCAGAGAGAGACGGAAGGAGAGTCGGAGAGAGACGGAGAGAAAGACGGAAAGAAAAACAGAGAGAGATACGATGAGAGAAATGGAGAGGGAAGGAGAAAGAGGGAGATGGAGGGCAGGATGTCGGGCGGGTTCCGCTAGTTAAGAATAATAGGCAATTGGATAGTAATAAAAAGAAAATCTCGAATATAGTTAGAATGAATGTTCATGAACTAAAAAGATTATAGAATGAATATTTTTGTAAAATACTTTTTATTTAAAATTTTAAAGTGACAAATAAAATCTAATATATTTACTCTTCGTCGCCTCCAATGAAACATTAATCACATCGCGTGTCGTCATCTGTAAGTAATCTGAATACAGCTGCTCGAATGGGAATATTGGCGTGCTGTGTTGTTGCCGTGCTTGACTCTTGGTGTGTTTTATACCATTAATTACTTTGTTTTATTATATAAAACTGTGAAAGTTTATAATTAAAGGCCAATAGTCAATTAAAAAAATGTTGGGAGTGCTTATTGCCTCCTTTTCTTAACACGGAACCTCGAAAAATATACAAGGTCTGTCCCAAAAGTAAGTTGAATAAGTCCAAGAAAAAAAAATTATTGCAGATAAATATACAAGTAACTAAAATTCTTCAAAGTAGCTTCCTTCCGCGTCGGAACACCTGCGCCAGCGTTTTTCCCAGTCGCTGAACGCACCCTGGAAGGCGTCGACGGAGACCTCCTTCAAGCACCTCGTCGTTGCTTCTTTGACGGCTTCCAAAGTCCCGAAATGGTGGCCCTTGAGTTCCTTCTTGATCCTCGGGAACAAAAAGAAGTCCAGTGGTGCCAAGTCGGGGCTGTACGGCGGCTGGGGCAATTTTGCCACACCGCGTTTCGCTAAGTACTCTCTAATAATGAAGGTGTGCGACAGCGCGTTGTCATGGTGAAGACGCCAAGTGCTGGCGATCTCCTTTCTGACGCGTTTCACTCTGCTTTGGAGCCTTTTCAGGACTTGCAAATAAAAATGACTGTTCACTGTTTGTCCTTGTGGCACAAACTCTGAGTGGACAATGCCTCTTTTGTCGAAAAACACGATGAGCATGACCTTTACACGGGACTTGCTCATTCTCGCCTTTTTTGGGCGCGGAGAACCTGGCGTGTGCCACTCAGCAGTTTGTCTTTTGGTCTCCGGGTCATACTCGAAAACCCATGTTTCGTCACCCGTAATCACATTATCCAAAAAATTCGGATCATTTTCACACTGCTCCAAGAGGTCACGCGAAATCCTTGCTCGATCAGCCTTCTGTTCATCGGAAAGCACCTTGGGGACCATCTTCGCACAGATCTTCCGCATGCCCAAATCTTCGGTAACAATGCGATGCACAGTACTTTTAGGGATATTACGCACATCTGCCAGCATTCTAACACTCAGGCGTCGATTAGAGTTCAGCATGTCCCTCACTTTCTTCACATTTTGATCGGAATGTGACGTTGACGGGCGTCCAGAGCGGTCTTCATCCTCGGCGTCCTCTCTGCCCTCTCGAAACATCTTGTGCCAGCGGTAAACCATATTGTTGGACACGGTGCTATCGCCATAAGCTTCCCTTAGCATGGCAACGGTCTGAGCTCCCGTTTTCTTGAGCGCAACACAAAATTTTATTGCGTAACGCTGGTCCGTGAAACGGGGCATCTTAAAATTCCGACGCGTCACTAACACAAGGGTTGAAACTAGCAGCGATGCGCACTGTGGAAGAGCCTGCAGAACACAGACGTGTTTATCCTTGGCTTCCCTAAACCCCACACAACCATTCACGTCACTTGACGCCCCTTGCTAGTGGCTTGCTTCGGCGGCGCAAGGTCATTCAACTTACTTTTGGGACAGACCTTGTATGCTGCAAATGTAAATCCAGTTGTTTGTGACAAACTAAAAAAATGTTACTTTTGTTTTGCTGTCTGCAACTATGAAGTCACCAACCATGTGTAAATGTTAATTAAACATAATGAATGGTTACTACAGCAATATATTTCAAATATATGCCAATTCTGAAAAAAATATTTACCCTATTCTTTGTGATAGTGCAAAATAAAATGAGTTATGATATTCAATGTTTTTATTTATTCCAAAACTTCACAAATGAAATATCGACTGCTTAGAACAAGGTTGTTCAAACGTTTTTAAAAAAAAATTAATCTGGTTTTCATGTTCATTGTTGTTCCAACTCCTTTCCTGTTTGTTTTATATTGAAAATGCATGCTTTATCGCTCTGTCGCGCAATGATAAAGCTCGTTCTGTGGTTAGGAATCTTCAATCAGTAGTGAAATAGAAATAGAAACTACAAAAAAACCTGTGATCTGTTTCACGTGTGCCCCAGGACGAGCCATTGGCGACGTTACAGACATTCCGACGCTTTTTCGCCTTGCTAAATCTGACTATTCTTTTCGCACCTCTGCTTCCCGTGGTACATCAATAAATAATTTATTTGTGTTGATGTAGAAGTATTACTACATTGAGGAATGAATGAAAAACACCCAACGATATTTTTTTTCATTCCATAACGACTCCAAACTCAGGGGTATTTATCTCATGGAAGCATTGCTGTTCCTCATATCTTATATTTAAATACCACTTGACTTGAATTTTGGAATCCAAGTAATAATTTATATTCCAAGTAAAAACATTTTAAATTGGGCACGTTCAATCTTACCTTTCCAAAATGAGTACGTAATTCTTATTGTCACTAATAGATAGGGTTGAGTTTGACTGTAAGGCTCATTGGAAGCACTGTGCTGACTACATCCAGCGTCTCATAAGAAATGATATGATCAGCAGATGCGTGTGTGTGGTGGGCGTGGGTTTATTCAGTCGAGCTCGCCTTGGGATGCAATCGGCCTATTGCATACAGCGTGACACTGAGCGCCTGTGGTGGGCTCCGCATGTGCTTGTGCTCGGTTCAGTGGTGTTAATTTGTTCATAAATTAAATCTGGTATTATCTCAGTCAGTTTCCAAAATCAAAGAATGTAAAATATGTTTTGAAACTTTAACTGGTTTATCAACATTTGTCTCGCAGTTTCCTAAACGTTGCCATGCTCTAGAAAATGAGGTTAACAAATGGCTTCTAAAAGCAGCTCCTACTATATGGAATTACAATAGTAGATTAGTTCAAACTGAGTATGATTATCGTGAACCTCTTAATAAATAAATTTGAAAATATTGTCGAAGGCGACAGTGATTGGGATGCAGAAACTCTCATGTTATCAAGAGAATTTTTAGAGTTAGGTACTGAAAAGAAATTGAAGGTGCCATTTTTCCTTCTTATTGTTTTTAATGAAATTTTACCCTTAACAGAAAACCTATTCAATATTTTTCAAAGTAAGAGTAATGGCATTGAATACTGTGTAGAACAAATAAACAAGTTTCAGAACTTAATAAAAGCAAAAAAGCGATGGTTTGAAAAAAGTTTGGATTTAAGCTCTGGGCATTCGAGACGTCAGAACCAAGATTCCAAAGACTCCTATCGCTCACGTTTCTGCGAAATAATTGATAATATTGTAGAGCAACTGAACTCTGCAATTTTAAAATCCCTTCCATTGCGCACAGAATTGAGTGTTCTGTATAGTGTGACTGATGGTATTAAGAAACTTAGTGCTCAAGAATTGTTGTGCTGTTTTTGGCAAAAACTGGAAAAGGCATTCATAGAAGTGTTGAAACTGCAAACTTGTTATTCTGACAGCAATTGCACCCGTTGAACGCAGCTTTTGTACACAGCATCGTATAAGAAGTTGTTGATAATTTCTACAAGGCAGGACAGACAGTCTAATTAGGAAATTTTCAGTGTTGAAGGTCATTTATTAAATGACTGAGCAAAAATTCTAAATTTTACGATGTGACATCGCTGTTATTGCAAAGCATGAGTCACTCTTCACTAAATAAAGTAGATTAAATTATCAATTTGTCGTCATATCCATGTACAATACAAAAAATCTTGCTTCAGAAATGTAATTGTTTCCCTAGAAAACAATTCACCACACGCCACTGACCAAACTACACAAAAATCTTTTAAACAACACACAACACGATTTGCCATATACCTTGCAGCTCGTTCCACACAGATGACGTCACGCGTTCTGAGGCGACATGATGTATCGTGTATGCGGCATTTTTAAACAAATAAATTTTATTCGTTTTGGGTGCATGTACCGCTTAATTTACAAAAAATATTTTTTACGGTTATATATATATATATATATATATATATATATATAACCGTATTATAGTTAATTTTAAACACTTTCTGAAACGTTGTACAATTCCCTATTGTATCTGAATTATTGATCTGTGATTCTTGTACTTTTTAAAAGAGTACGCCTATATGTTTGTATGATTTCTTGTCATACACAATATAGACTTTGTATAACGAAACCAACGTGAAAACAGAGAAAATTTATCATAATGATAAACGTTTTGAAAAATTAAGAGTATCAACTTTCAAAGGAAACTTCCCGGCGTTTCGTACTTACCAAATGCAAGCGCCAGTAGCCAAATTATTATGATGGCAGTCTTGGCGCGATTGGTCGTCGACTTGAACTTGAGTGGGAAGCAGATGGCGTACCAGCGATCCACGCTGATGAACGTCAGCGTCAACACCGACACAGCCACCGACACCGTCTGCAACACACAATCAGCACGACACTGCTTACTCAGGTAATGCAAGAAGACATAGATTGGACACCGCAACAGCGAAATTAAAATTATTATACTAGCAGAGCCCATACTGTTACATTGCACGAAAGGAGGATCTGTGGATAAGTTACAACAGAAAAGTACAATATATTGTAACGTCAGCAGTTGACAACCAGGCTTCCAAACAGGCGTTGAAATGCTGGGAGCAAGGTCGGCGCAGAAAGAGGGCGAACTCTGGGGGGGGGGGTAGAGTGACCCCACAAGACGCAAGTGTTCATATGTTGGTCAAGCGACCTCCCTTACCTTAGGAAAGCTATGGGTAATCACGAGACCGCCACAAAATAAAAGAGCAGAGATGCCAGGCAGAGGGGCTTCGCTTTCGGATTGCCTCGCGTGCTGTCGCGACTGCTAGCCCGGGTAGTGGACGTGTTCTCCCCGTAACACTGCGAGAGCGTTGCACACACCCGTTCGTTGTGCGTGTTTACCGGAGCGGTAAAGCGTCTGGGTGGGGGATGCACTAGCCGGGAGATGGGGAGCAGTGTGCCTGAGAGAAAAAGGAGATAGATAGCGAAAACAACACGAGCTGTTCATAGATGTAAAATCCTGTAAATAAATCTGTTTTACATAGATCGCATGTTGGTGTCTTCATTTTGCTACCCCTACGTCACAATAAGCACAATTCGTAAAATGGAAACCCTCTTCAGAATGGTTTCATGTGCTTCAGTAGCACCTGTAAGGTTAATGAAATGAGGTTTCCAAATTCTGAGGAAATACAAGTACACTCACTAATCAGTGACAACTTAGGGATAAACATGTTTCCGAAAATGCAATTGAAATATTTTTTAATATTTACAAAGTTTAGAAGACGTCTGTTGCAGTGAGCCACGGAAGGAAATCCTACTATACACCTTATTTTAAGAACGTAATAATCACATATTATTATAATCACTGTTTTTTTGTTGAAAGATGACATGATTCAAAGGATTGTCTAATTTTGCTTTTATATACACTCTCTATAATCCCATTTAAACAGAATGACACTTCAAGGTCACGAGCTAGAAGGAGACTGGGACAATATTATGCAATCAGGTGCACCGATACCAAAAATTTAAGTCGTAACGTACCTCCTGATTGGATGACATATTTCTCCTCACCATTGAGTTCGCGACCTTGAAGTGCCACTATTTAAATCGAAAGCTGTCGGGTGACGACGTGACGAAGGCTGTGATGCTGATGTTTCGATCATCTTGTCCGAATACGCTCTGATACGCCCTGATATGCGTTGCAGCTATGCTGGGTTGAACAGGAGAGGAGGCGGGTGACGTCGGAGCGTGAAGTCAGGGGGCGGGCGGTTTTGCTACTTCGCGTCACACAGCTCTTCTCCAGAAGTTGCGGTTAAACCGCGCGCTAAAAGTCAAGTGTGCACACAAGCAAGTAAGCACGCACTCACGCACACGCACACACACACGTACACACACACACACAACTGATCTCATCCATTTGCTCTCCCTTGCGACTCGGACGCGTACGGGGTACAGAACAACGCAGATCATTCGAAATTGCCCAAACTCTACATTATTTTAGACATTATATCAATGCCTGCATTCTCTCAAATAACAGTAAATTACATCAAATGTGAAAATGCTGTTAAGGATTCATGTAAAGTACACCCCAAAACCAACGATTTCGTTTCAAATTCAAAGAGCCGCAATATCAGACATTGGTTCTGGGGAATACTAATATTGGCGACAATCTTGCCGACGGTTTGGTCTCTAGAATTGTTCACAGATGGACTGACGGACGGATGGACAGATTACCACGGCCCAAATAACCAGCCGCAAACTAAATTTTTGTAACAAGAACCCACAAACCATGAATTGTGACAAAACAACGTGTTAGACAAAGTAATTTACTACATGCATGAACAAGAATTATCCAGTTATTTTGGTATCAGGGACTTACAAAAAATATTTTGCTGGAGAAAATTCACCGTTTTTTGAAGCAGTATTTCACATCTTTCTCTAGACATAAGAAGTAGGGAAAAAGTAAAAATTGTTTCTAAATGTAGATATTGCTGTGGGATGTGACCCAAATATTGTAACCGTGGAGGCAGAGAAACGTAATAAATGCAAGTGTTTGAAAATCGAGTTTCTTTTGGAAATTTGAGTGTCTTTCAGCGTCCGTATTGTTAATTGAGGTAAAAACAAATAGCCGCAATAAAGCTCTGTGATTTGTTCGACACGATACAGTGTGAAACACCCACTTGTCCAAACTTCCAGAGCATTCAAACTAGTAGAAAGTGCAAAATATCGCGTAACTGGGATCAGAGCAGGAAATCCTGTCATCCAACTTAACTTTAAACACGCAGTTGATTTTCAAAAGAGACGCATGCTTCAGACGATTGATTGATATCTAGTGTATATATACACTCACATGCGAAGGCAAGTAATCACACTCATTGATCTTCAGACTTCACTAACTTGCTATTAAAAACTCGCTATCTTCGCTTCACTAAAGATAACCTCACACTCCGGAAGAAACGACGACGACTTTCGATAGATCTAATGAAAAAAGGCCAACTATTGTGGTTGGTGTTGAAAATGACGCTGAACAAATGTCGGCAGAAAAGCCTTCAGTCTAACAATTTTAATATAATGAAAATGTTTTATTATACGTGTTTATTAATACTATTTCCCCTCATTGGACAAGCCAATTTGAAACTATTTTGTATGTTACTTGAAACTATTAATTACCAGAATGTGCCCCTTGCTGGGCAAGTCAATTGGCCAATGTTTTGAATTATTATTATTATTATTATTATTATTATTATTATTATTATTATTATTATTATTATTATTATTATTATTATTATTATACTTGAAAATATTTATCTTTGGTTATTTACTAATGCCCTGCTTCCACGTTCTTGTGCAGTTAAATATGAGTATCATTTACGTGTGTCGAACCGTACGATAATTACTAAAAAATTATTCTGTTAAAAATGATTGATCTGCGGAGTCTATTAAAAACATCCTTCCTTTTTAAATAATGCTAATTTCTTATTAAAGTATTTCATCAGGAAATCTACTCTGAAAAAGTAATACATACATACATACATACATACAAGGTTTTTAGTCGTATTACGATTTTGGGATGTGGGAAATTTCGTCCTTCTCATCAAACTGATCAAAATTCAGATTCCCGAGAAGTGGAATCGAAATAACTCTCTCTTCCTTTATTGTATAGCGTAATTAAATGAAATAAGAGAACGAAGTTCTTGTTACATCCGGTCAAACTTTCTTTGAGATACTTTTAACTATATGGCATTAATATTTCATCACTATCAGATGTAGTTACATGCAACATGTGGAAGTTCATGATGAGTAAAAGTTCACTGTGATAATCTGTCAAAGTGGTAATTATTTGAGAGTCTAGGGACAAAGGAAGAGACAGCTCTTTACACAAGACATTGCAATTCACGATATTTAATATTAAATACAAGAAATTAAATGTTGCAGTCTACTTACTTGAACCGCCGTGATATCAATAGAAAATGATGATTTAAGAAATTAAATGGATGTTGGTGAAATATTATTGTAAAATAAAAGCATTGAGACATGCGAGTAGTTTATGCATTGAGCAAACATGCTCACTAGAAACATAATTGTGTGTGATATGTGAGTAAACATATTTTCTGTATATTTTTAATCGCGTAAATATTCGTATGTTTTCGTGCATATTTGAAGAATTTAATTACCCCAACGTGAATGCAATGTTATATATCTTTTTATTAATTCTTTAAGAGCTTAAATGGGGTCCTGATGGGTGACCGGGGCCCTGGTGGGGTATACTGAGGCTCATAGGTATACACCATTAAATACCAGGAAAAGCCCTCCTGTAATGGGGAGCCTTTGTAGTAAGGCTGAGTCAACAAGTCCCTTCCCAAACCTCCTCGTGGTGGCCCTGGATTCTCTGCGGGGTGAGAACCTACAGAGTAACGAAAAGGGTGGGACGAAAGGCGAGTTTCCGGCGCCTTAAAACGGGAACCATGAGATAAGGGAAGGAAACCCTGACAGAAAACCAAAGGGGGAGGGGGGCCTCCATAAGTGTGGTGAAACCAACCTTCCTAAGGGATGACAACCCTGAAAAAAACATCTACCTCCAGGATTAAGCATGGGGGTTGGACGCAGGGCTAACTTCCCGGCTCCATAAAAAAAACTTCAGTTCAAAGCGATTTAAATATGCCTCGGACCGGACCAAAATTAAATTTACGACAAAGGCTACGAAAACGGACAATGAAAATTGGAACATGGAATATACAAGGCCTACGAACAAAGCAGAGGGAGGTCATCTCAGAAATTGAAAAAATGAACCTGGACATAATTATACTTACGGAAACGAAGGAAAATGGGACAGAGGAAGAAATTTTGAATGAATATCTTCATATTTGGAGTGGTGTCCCCAAAGAGTTTAGAGCAAGAAGTGGAGTCTCTTTCCTTATTAAACGTAAATGAACAAAATTCATTAAACAGATAGAGAATATTAATGAAAGGATACTAAGAATAGACATGAACGTTTTTCGTCACAAGATAACAATTTTAGGGGTATATGCCGTAAATGATAATGTACTTGTGGATGAAAAGAATAAGTTCTTTCAAGACCTCAGCGAAACTATAGCGAGTATTCCGTATCAAAATGAAATAATATTAATTGGAGATTTTAATAGCAGAGTAGGTAATAGAGAACGTGAAGTAGTAGGTCAATACGGAGAGGAAAATATTAATGACAATGGAAAAAGATTAATCAACCTATGTAAGGAACATGCACTATGTGTAGGGAATACGTTGTTTAGACATAAAAACATCCACAAATATACACGAATAGATCCAGTAAGAAATATTCAGTCTGTAATTGATTTAGTTGTGGTGAAGAATGAAAGAAGAGTTAAACTTAATGATGTGAGAGTATACCGTCAACCAGAATGTGGAACTGATCATCATACAAGGTCTGTCCCAAAAGTAAGTTGAATGACCTTACGCCCCCGAAGCAAGCCACTAGCAAGGCGCGCCAAGTGACGTGAATGGTTGTGTGGGGTTTAGGAAAGCCAAGGACAAACACGTCAGTTGTCTGCAGGCTCTTCCACAGTGCGCATCGCTGCTAGTTTGAACCCTTGTGTTAGGGACGCGTCGGAATTTTAAGATGCCCCGTTTCACGGACCAGCGTTACGCAATAAAATTTTGTGTTGCGCTCAAGAAAACGGGAGCTCAGACCGTTGCCATGCTAAGGGAAGCTTATGGCGATAGCACCGTGTCCAACAATATGGTTTACCGCTGGCACAAGATGTTTCGAGAGGGCAGAGAGGATGCCGAGGATCAAGACGCTCTGGACGCCCGTCAACGTCACATTCCGATCAAAATGTGAAGAAAGTGAGGGACATGCTGAACTCTAATCGACGCCTGAGTGTTAGAATGCTGGCAGATGAGTGTAATATCCCTAAAAGTACTGTGCATTGCATTGTTACCGCAGATTTGGGCATGCGGAAGATCTGAGCGAAGATGGTCCCCAAGGTGCTTTCCGATGAACAGAAGGCTGCTCGTGCAGGGATTTCGCGTGACCTCTTGGAGTAGTGTGAAAATGATCCGAATTTTTTGGATAATGTGATTACGGGTGACGAAACATGGGTTTTCGAGTATGACCCGGAGACCAAAAGACAAACTGCTGAGTGGCACACGCCAGGTTCCCCGCGCCCAAAAAGGCAAGAATGAGCAAGTCCCGTGTAAAGGCCATGCTCATCGTGTTTTTCGACAAAAGAGGCATTGTCCACTCAGAGTTTGTGCCACAAGGACAAACAGAAAACAGTCATTTTTACTTGCAAGTCCTGAAAAGGCTCCAAAGCAGAGTGAAACCTGTCAGGAAGGAGAACATCAGCACTTGGCGTCTTCACCATGACAACGCGCTGTCGCACTCCTCCTTCATTATTAGAGAGTACTTAGTGAAACGCGGTGTGGCAACATTGCCCCAGCCGCCGTACAGCCCCGACGTGGCACCACTGGACTTCGTTTTGTTCCCGAGGATCAAGAAGGAACTCAATGGCCACCATTTCGGGACTTTGGAAGCCGTCAAAGAAGCAACGACGAGGTGCTTGAAGGAGGTCTCCGTCGACGCCTTCCAGGGTGCGTTCAGCGACTGGGAAAAACGCTGGCGCAGGTGTTCCGACCCGGAAGGAAGCTACTTTGAAGAATTTTAGTTACTTGTATATTTTTCTGCAATAAATCTTTTTTCTTGGACTTATTCAACTTACTTTTGGGACAGACCTTGTATGGTAGTGAGCAAACATGTTTTTCCTTTTAGAAATAAACGAAGATGTACTGAAAAAGATACTGAATTTTTAATTGAAGAAAACGATGTAAATTTTAAGACAGACCTTTTAAAACAGTACAGTGAAGAGATGCTCTACCAAAACAGAATTCAGAATAAGCTAGAAAACTCATAAGATAAAACCCCGAAGAAATGTACAATCATTTAAAAGAGGCTGTTTTTGAAGCAACTAATTAAGTTCTAGGAGTGGAGCAAGAAAAAAACAAGTTTGTAGAGACATTTAGTGAAGATTTAGAAAGCATGATTAAGGAAAAGAAAAAAATTATATTTGACATGGATTTCAAATAGGAATGACGACACACGAAAGGAATATGTAGAAAAGAGAAAAGAAATTAAAGAATTAGTAAAAATCGAAAAAAATGAACACTGGGAGAGATTATGTAGGGATATAGATAGTACATTGGGATATAACAGATCAACTGAAGCATGGAAAACAATTAAAAATATGAGGAAAAACTGTAACAGAAGCAAAGTACAAATAATAACTCCTACAAAATGGATTGAATACTACGAAACATTATTGCAAGAAAATAGAGTCGAATACCAACAAGATTTGGAATGCACACATTGGCAAGAATGCGAACCTGAAATTAGTCGGCTTGATGTAAAGAGGGCTTTGGCGAGAGCCAAAAACAATACAGCTCCAGGACCAAGAAACCTTAGAATGGAACTTTTAAAATACGGAGGCTCTAGTATAATTGAATACCTTCAAAATCTTTTTAATAGAATTGAAGTTAGCGGTAATATCCCGCAGGAATGGAATATGTCATTCATCAGTTCCATACACAAGAAAGGTGACAAAACTATTTGTGAAAATTACAGAGGAATTAGTGTCATCCCATCAATAGCTAGGCTATTCGCTAATATTCTAAAGGAAAAAAATACGAAAAGGAATAACTTTCAGCGAAGAACAAAGTGGTTTTAGGAGTGGGAGGTCATGTTTGAATATCATCCATTGCTTACGCCAGATAATAGAAAAAAATGGAATGCACAATATAGATACATATATGACATTTATTGACCTGGAAAAAGCCTATGACAGTGTTCCAAGATGTAAAATTTGGCCAGCAATGAAAAGACTGAAAGTGCAAGACAAATGGATTAATTTAGTTACAAAAATATACCAGAATACTGAAGCGTGCATTAAAATGGGGAGGAAAATTACCCGTTTTTCTAACAAAGGGTTAAAGCAAGGATGTAGCTTATCGCCACTTCTCTTTAATATATATATGGAACAAGCTTTGGAAACTTGGTACAAGAAATGTTCTCAAATGGGAGTTCCCATAAATGACAAGTGCTTACATTCTTTGCTTTTTGCAGATGATCAGGTAATTATGGCATCAGATCGGGAAGATATGGAGTATATGCTTCGCAAATTAAAAGAAGAATACGAAAAATGGGGACTTAAAATCAACCTTAAAAAGACAGAATATTTATGCATATGAGGAGATGCCTCTAATATTAATGTCACTGATGACGAGATAGCTAACGTTTCGAAATTTAAATATCTTGGGACTGTAATTACTGACGATGGGAAAATTGATAAAGATATAACTACTAGACTCGCAATGGGGAGGAATGCAATTAAAGCTCTGCATGGCCTTATATGGAATAGTGTTTTAAGGCAAGACACAAAGCGACACATATTCCACAGTATCGTGAAAAGTATTATATTATATGGAGCAGAAATGTGGCCGTTAACAAAAAGGCCGTAGAGACAGAATACGGTCGGTAGAGCTCGACTTTATGAGAAGATCTTTGCAGATAACAAGACTGGATAAAATAAGAAACGAAGTGGTGTGGGAAAGAGCTGGGGTTCAAACAACCATAACCAGAAGACTAGAAAATAAAGCCCTTCAATGGTATGGACATGTTCAGAGGATGCGAAATGAGAGATGGCCAAAACAAATTTTAAATTGGATACCTGAAAGAAGACGTAGAAGAGGTAGACCTGGTTTAACCTGGAAGAAATATATACATGAAGTTATGGAGGAGAAAGGATTGGAAGAGGGTCAATGGGAGGACCGAGAATTATGGAAATCGAAAACGGCAAAATCTAAGGGGTAGAAACCGTCGAAGAAGAAGATAAAGAAGAGTTTAAATATATTTTACATACATATTATTGTGGAAAGATGTGAGAAGTTCAGTTTGATAAATCATTTATTTACCAATTTTGAAAATAAAATAAAAAGTAAAGTAAAAGTATAAACACGTGTATAGTATAAGTTTGAAAGACTAGTAAAGTACTAACTATAAGAGATATTATTTTTTATTTATTAATATTTTTTGGTCGCATCTTCGGCAAGGTCATTAGCGACCTTAATTACAATCAAACAATTGAATGATTGAACAAACATTCACTGCGGAGTTACATTTTAGAAGTTTCTTTTTCTTAAGATTATTTAATGTTTTATGAATTATACAGTTTTTATATCATGATTATTTTTATGACTAATATTATTATTATCGTTGTTTTTCAGCCGTTTCTATGATTATTATTATACCTTTATTATTATTATTATTATTATTATTATTATTATTATTATTATTATTATTATTATTATTATTATTATTATTATATAATTTGCATGTTAGCTATATTATCTTATTTATCTAATTAGCTTCCACCGTCCTATGTCCATTTGACGTTCAAATAAATTTATCTTTATCTATATTTTCTGAAGATTAGTAAAGAGGCTTTGCACCAGACAGGACAAATGAATGAAAGCGAACAGTGAAAAATATAATTAAAAATTGCACTTCCGCAATCTAATCTTAATTTCGAATTGTTATTACAGAGAGAGTACAATTTTGAAATATTCTGATATCTTTTATTAATGATGTTTTGAATACGTGTCTTGCAAGTAAGATGTTATTTTAAATACAGTCCAAAAATTATTGGTACCACTATTGTCAAGCGATGGAGTATAAATACTGATGATAATAATGGAAAGATTTAATAGGTCTATAATTTATTTAAAAAAATTGCTTTGTTTCTAGTTGGATATAGTAAGGTTCTTTAAAGTTGAGTCCATTTTATTCATTTTTGAATAGAAGAATTTTGTTATGTAATAATACGATTTTTATATTTTTAATAGTAGCGAATTGGGGATGTGTCGTCAGCCTGAAGAAGTGGGAAGTAATTAAGGTAAGTTAGGAGCATCTCACTCATAAATATATAACAGCATAAGAGAAAGAGTTAAACCTTAAGTTGTCTCGAGTATAATTTGTCGAAGATTGAAAAGAGAATAGTTCATTTTTACTGCAAAATTACGACCAAGAGAAATCTTTTTCATAATAAATATGTGTAATGTTTGATGTTATTAAATTACAATAGACCTAAATACTTGAAATATATTTTGGAAAAGAGCAACCATGTTTTACTATGAAAAATGTTTACTATTAATTAAGAAACGCGTAAGAGTTGATGTTTGGTGTAGTAATTTGAGTGCGAATCTAATTCATAATTTAGAAAAACTTGAATTGAAGAGATGTATGTAATTAGTAAGAGGCGTAAGTAACAGATTTTTGATGTTTTTTGACAATGACGGCAAAAGACAGATAGAGGGTGTTAGTGCATTAAATTGCTTTGGATGGAGGCTCGCCACACTCTTTTTGGAAGGACAGACGGTACGTCGGAATCGAGTGGGGGCGGGGGCGGGGCGGTGGGGCCGAGGGGGCGAGAGACGCGAGGCTGGTGGAGGCGTGAGGAGGGGGTTGGGGGGTGGTCGAAGGCGGGTTTAGTTAGGGGTGTACAGATTTCGTTAATTTTAGCAGAGGAAACAAGAGTTCAGAGATTTGCTGGTTAAGGCAAGCCATGTTCTGGTTTTGCAGGTGGTTATGCATTTGAAGATATTCTAATTTTATGCTCTGCCAGTACCTATTTTCAATTTCTAGTATACGGAAATTAACGCATTTATCGAAAGTATATTTGTTTTTAAGTGAGCAGCGAAGTGTGAAACTGTGGTTGTTTTTTTTCTATGCTTGTTCGTGAGTAGGGGGGATATGCCGGTTCTGGACCAGGAAGTGCTTATCTTATCAGCTTATCTTATCTACTTCCGGTCCAGCGCCCAACAGTGCGGCCCTAATGGCAGGAAGTGCTTATCTTATCAGCTTATCTTATCAGCTTATCTTATCTACATCCGGTCCAGCGCCCAACAGTGGATGTCAACAACCGTTATCACCACCCCCTCCCCCTCCCCCACCCCACTTCCGATGTCAACAACCGGCGCCACCCATTATAATGCCCCGCCGAATGTCAACAATCCTTCACCCTCCCCCTCCCCCGCCCACCCGATGTCAACAAACGGCGCCACCAATTATAATGCCCCCCCCTCCCCCTCCTCCGCCCACCCGATGTCAACAAACGGCGCCATCCATTATAATGCCCCCACCGACCGGGGTCAATGACCCCTCCCCTTGCGACCTCTGGTGGCGAAGTGTGGAAGTGTATGTGTGTGCACTCTGGTGGTGAATTGTGGAAGCGTATATGTGTGCGCTCTGGTGGTGAATTGTGGAAGCGTGTGTGTGTGTGTGTTTCAAAAATGCTGCTGCCTGAAGCGGATTCGAACCAGCCTCAATCCCATTTCCGGAGGCGACCAGCACTCTGGCTCTGAGCTACGGTGACATCTCGAGTCAAGCTGTCTGCTTTGGGGTACTGATATTACACGCGGTCGGGAGGGCGCCGCGCGCTGCGGATGCTGATAAGGGCGGGCGGCTGAGGGTGCGCGCTGGACCGGAAGTAGATAAGATAGCGGCGGGCAGGGGGCGCTGAGGGTGCGCGCTGCGGATGTTGATAAGGGCGGGGGGCTGCCGCTGAGGGCGCGCGCTGGCGTCGGCGGCCGGGTGATAAGATAGCGGCGGGCAGTGGCTGCTTTTTTCGCCCACTCATTAGCGCTATAGAGATACTACACGCGCGCGCTCTCTGGGGGCGATTCGGGGAACGAGAGGAGATGGCGCTGTGACCAACGTCGGGGCGCGCATTTTGAATGCACTCTATATAAGATAGCCAGCCACGCGTCTCTCTCTCTCTCTCTCTCTCTCGAGTCGAGAGCGCTGACGCTCGCTCCCCCGCTGAAAAGACTTTCATAATAGAAGAAAGGGAAACCCTAAAAGGCGGTGATAGGAAAAAACAAATGAAAAACAATACAAATTGAAAGAATGTTTCTTTTTAGCGAAAACAAATGAATAAAAATTAAAGTCATTAAATTTCATTCAAAGAATGTAAATAAGATAGAAGATAGCAAAGAATACAGATCAAAGACGCAAATGTTTAGAATGCACACACACAATCTTAGATCCTAACTGCTTGCACTTGTATTTTCATATTGTTATACTACGCTTTAGAAGATAACAAAAAATACAGATCAAAGACGCAAATGTTTAGAATGTACACAGATAATCGTAGATCCTAACTGCATGCACTTGTATTTTCATATTGTTATACTACGCTTTATAACCCTCTGTACATAGGCTAGATTGTCAAAACGAGTACAACCTCGAGACTGTGCTGACGTATATGTGTCATGCGTCAATCTTCGTCGCTGTGGGCTGGAGGCCGGAGCCGTATTTTCGAATGGACAACAAAGAGACTGGATGGATTGACGAACGCGAGTGCTGTCGCAGTGCTTACCCGACCGGTGATGGAGGTGGCCGAGTCGAGACCAGCGAACACTTCAGCGCCGTGAGAATAAAGTCTTCCGATTCAGGAGGTCTCCTTTTTGTTTACTATTATGTTAAATTGCCATTGAACATGCAGGAAGAAGGAACATTTATTGTGTGAAGATTTTATTAATTTTTATCAAAGAAAAGTTATAATAGCTCGGCTACTTACCGCTGCTATTGAATCTAAAGGTTCTGCAACGTTATATGTTTATGTCTAGAGAAAAAAAATGAAGCCTGCAACTTTAGTTGTTCTTAACCAATTACCCTAATATATTAGAAAATTCTCCAATCACTTCCAATACATTTTTTGTTGCAAATATTTTATGCGAGATTGTGAAGAGTTCCTTACCTTCTTCGGGCACGCTTGTGGCCTTGTTGCGGCAAGCCGAAGCGTAGGTCGGCGCCAGCCACTGCTCGTATGGGGACTTTAGCAGTTGACGTGTCGGACTAATAAATGAATCAATCGACTGAAGCGCTTTATAATTTTAAATCGAATTTTTAAAATGTTAATTTTTTAATGAAATAAAAAACTTTTGATTATTTTCCATGTAAAATTTTCGAATTGAAATATCTTTAGATAATACTAGTATTGAATTATGAACAAAGGTAATTATTAAAAATAAGTATGAAAATGGTTTATAGTTAATATTTAAAATAATGTCACCTTTATGAATCCAAGAATGTTCATTATCAAATGCATTTTTTATATGTATAGGAAGATTTAGTGTAGTGTTAATAATGTCATGAAAATTATAAAAAATGTTTTCTTTTACGATAAATTGCCATTGAACACGCAGGAAGAAGGAACATTTATTGTGTGAAGATTTTATTTTATCAAAGAAAAGTTAAAACAGCTCATCAAAGGAGAAGTACAGTGCATCTTGAATCCATGAATCTCTTCCCTACTCCTTTAGTGTAAATAGGAGCTACTGTCTCTATTTTTATTCTTCTTTCAACTGTTTTGCTGTTTCAAACCTATTAGCTTTGATCTCTAATTTAACAATGTGTGGGAAAATGACCACTTATATACAATAATTTTTAGCTAAAAAATCTAAATAAATGCCCGAAGCACGTGAAGATCCATCACAGAAGATACCTTGAACTCTTGAGAAAGTTAGAACGCAAATGATTGAATCTCCAGAGATTGGCGTTGCACCATTAAATCTAGTGGCCGGTTTCATAACTAATACCCCCTCTCTACACGCATTTCTTCAATTTTTATAGAGCGTTATTAGGGTATTTCCTAGCCAAAAATTACCAATTCAATGTAAAATCTGTCAAAGATTTGATCGCACTCAAGCTAACTGTGAACGCGCTCCGAGATGCATTAGGTGTTTAGGTAACCATCATTATTCAAAATGCACGGAACCTAAAACACAAACAAATCGGAAATGCGTTAACTGTAAAAGAGATCACACGGTCAATTGGAAAGGTTGTGAAGTTTATCAGAAACCGATAAAAATCAAACAGAGCGGTTTAAACAGAGACGAGAGTCTTTTAATAACAGAGAATCCCACGAGATTAAAAACCTTGACCGAAAACCAATCCCTCAAAATCATCCACAACAAACAAACCCAACACAATGACCTCCAATAAATCCCTGGTTTTCAAATCCTCAAAGACTTAATAACCAAGTCCCCCCGTTTTCGAACGCCAATCTCCCTCTACAGCAAGGACAGGTAATAACTACAATCATCAACCAAGTAATAAACGCACTCATTCCACAAATACAAATATTAATACAATCAGCCCTCGATAATGGACGTAAATAAAAATCCAGAAACAAACATTCTCAACTGGAACGCGAACGGAATAAAAAGGCAAGAAAATCAATTACGACACTTTAACAAGCCACAACATAAAAATAGCTTGTATTTCAGAAACTCACCTGTTACCTCAAATCAAGTTCTCAATACCAAGTTTTAATATCTATCGCAACGACCGTCTCTCAGCGACGGCCGCAGGAGGAGTGACCATACTAGTGCACAAAGATATAAAACATACGTTAATTAATAGTCCTATGAGCAACGATCTAGAATCTATAGCAATAAAAACCAAACAACAAAGACACAACCATAATATGCCGATATTAACCTCCTAATAAGCTATTCCCTAGAAAAATATAGTCTGAAATTTTTGGAAATAATGATAATATCATGCTAATAGGTTACCTTAATAGCAAACACTGCGAATGAAAATGCAACACAACAACTCCTCAATGACAAAATTTACTAAATCTACCACTCTCAATTTAAGTATTCTGGCCCCAATAGAACTCATTCCCTTACAACAATAATATAATTCCTGGCATATTAGCCTCATCAAAAAAATATTGATTTTCCCCTATATCAAAAAGTAATTCCTGAACTCGATTCGGTCTCAATAATCATCCTCTCATCTTATTATAAACAGCAAGAAGGTAAAATAAACTGGTCTAAATTCAGGGAAATTTTAAAAAATGAATTACAAACATCCGCAAAACATTAAAAGACTTAGATAATGAAGTAAACTATTAGTACACTTACAAGGATCCCTCACCAATTCTACCACATTTCTCAAAGTAACAAACCCAATAAACAACAAATCCCGGTAAAAACCTAATGAAATGTAAACACAATTTAAGACGCTATTGGCAAATGACGACCAGACTTAAAAAGAAAATTAAACAAACTGACGAGTTAAAACTAAACTAGACCAGCATAGGCAAGCTTTCAGACTTTTCTAAAAGAAATTCATCCGTCATCTAGGCATATGGGACATACAATAAAAAGACAAAAACAAGAATTTTCATACATAAAACTAGGTTCACAAGTGGCAAATTCTGATTTTGAGAAAACATCTCTTATAGCTACCTTCAAAAGCCGTTCAACCCATTCGAAAACGATCACTTTCATCAACATGTAGAGGAATTCAATCAGAAACCACTATATACAGCTCCAATCAATATAAAGTACCCCATCAGAAATTAAACAAGAAATCAAAAACTAAGAAATCAGCAGGGACTTTATTTCTAACAAAGTTCTAAAAGAGCTAAATAACAATTCGATAGCAGACATAGCAACAATATTTAACGCAGCATTCAGAATAGGTTACTGTCACAACGATTGGAAAATTCCTTCCGAAAACCAGGAAAGAACCCAAAAGATCCAGTGAACTATGAACCTATAACCCTACTCCCGTCATTGACGAAACTATTAGAGAAACTGATATGAAAACGATTAATAAAATTCATGCACACATCCCAGACACGCAATTTGCATTTCGACCTAACCACTCCACAACACATCACTCCGCTTACCGAATATATGGCGCAAGGATACCAAACAACACCGCAATATTCCTAGACATCACCAAAGCGTTTGACAAAATATGGCATCAAGGCCTTCTCTACAAATGAAATAGGCACTCCAGACTACTTATTCCAACTGATGAAATGTTTTCTAAATCAAAGAAAGTTCCAAATCAAAATGAATGATATCCTTACGCCAGAACAGGGCTGCCTCAAGGCCATTATCACCGGTATTATTCAATTTCCGATTAACCACACCTAATAGATTCGCAAATAGCGCGAATAGTGAATAGCAAATAGCGCAAATAGCTTTTTAACGAGAAATAATACATAGATTAAACGTAGTTGAAGACTACCGGCCTGTCAATGCTAGCGGAGCAAACTTTTCACTCATATTTATAGGAAACATTACAGATAATAATTCATCTGCACTGTAGTCTAATTTCTACACTAGATCATTTTTACATATATATCATGATTTAGGAATGATTATTGACTATTTCTACGAAGTCAGAAATCACACAGAAGTTGTAGTATAATTATAAAAATAATTTAATGGTGGTAAATTGACTTATAAAAATCACAATAAAAATTCAAAAAAAGTTTCAATATGAACTTATAAACTAATCAGATGCGTAATATTTATCCATATCTCGAAAAGTATGCAAATAATACACATGTTTGCGAAATTATAATCCGCCTACAACTTTTATAATTACAATGAATACTCGTATTGATCTTTGGTGAAAACTTTACCACTCAAATGTACACATTCTTGACCCATTTTTGAATAAATACAATTTATTCATGAATCAACGTCTAATACACCTGATTACATACATAAAACCTCGATGACTTGGTACCAAGATTCTAGTTACCATACAATATTATCATACCTGGGGCCCCAGTAATAATTCGACTGTTGTGGCTGCTCGCCCACAACGACGGCGACCGTTGACCTTCACCGCGGCTCGGCGTCCCCGGGCGGTTGATGCCGCTGACACGTGCCTCGCTGGTCTGCAGAGGCGGCGACGAGAATTCCTCGGCCGCAACCTCGGATGTTTCCGCATTCGCTCCCACACGCGCAATCACAGCATCTCGTAGATGTCCATTGCGTTCGTACCATGCACTCGAATTATATTACTGCGCCCCTCCTCGGTTCTGTTCGGCTTCCCTCTCGCAACCGCTATGCGCGTGATCGCACTTCGTACCGGCGTTCATTACACTAGGCACTGTTCTATAAATTACCGGCTTCTAATCAACGATTATATAACTCTAACACTGTTGAACGTTCCTCGTCTTTTGTAATGTTCTGCTCTGCTTACAGCTAACCGTCTTTTCCGACCACTTTCTTCTACTCGCTCTCAGCAACTGTCCTCTACGGCCGTCTCCCCTCGGCGTCTCCTCGCAACTGCCCAACCGTCGCCGCTCGGCTTGTAACGGCCGGAATCCCCCCTCTCTCGCTAGGCCGCGGCGGCGGCGACCGTTCACTCTTCCCCCACCGTGCGTCCTCGCACCTGCCGCTATGCCGCGCCGTTCAGAATGAGTTGTAATTATACTCCTGTACACTTTGTCTTTGATTGCGTATAGAAACGCTTCCGCGTTTCAATATATATATATATATATATATATATATATATATATATATATATATATATATATATATATTGTGGAAATATGGGATTATACAACCCCATAACACCACTGTTTCATCGGCATGAACGCTTACAGGCAGCGAGAAGAGCGGCCGAAAACAACAGTATCAAAACGCGCAGCCTGGTATCCGTTGCCGGTACTAATTTTGACGTACTAGCAAGCAACGTTTTTCCTGGTAGAGGGTTGAAGGAGGAGAAATTATCCCCGCCACGGAGAAACTTCCCCAGGCAACGCCAATAAATACGCTAACGCGCAAGCGGGAGCTCTCTTTTGTCGCCACCTCGCCTGGAGTCAACATCTCTCTTCTGCTAGCACGCGTCGGTCAGCAGTTCATCTTGTAAGTCACCGCTCGGCAAGTGAGCAGATTTTTATCAGAGCGTCAGATTAGGTAGAAATTGCCGCAACGACTGTTTAGATAGGAGTTTACGGCGTTGCAAAGACGTCTAGCTAGTCGTCCGCGAAGTAGTCAGGAATTAGTGAAATATTCTTCTATTAACTAATGCGGGAAGTAAAAGTTTGCCCGTTGTGAGCAAAGCTCTGAAAGTTCTTGATTAACTGAATAAAGTTAGGAACGAGCGAGGTACTTGCACTGGCAGTTAGGGAAGTGCAAGGGACATTTTCTACAAATTGGGCGTAATCAAAGGCGGTAGCGGCCGTTGGAGGAGAAGAAACCGATTAGTGGAGACGGAAGAATATGCGAGTCGACCGGGGAGAAGACGCCGTTCAGGAAGAAAGAATAAGACGCAAGAGGACAGCGAAGGCAACGCAGAACTTCGGAATCGAGCAACGCGGTGCGGAACGCAGCACGCGACTTCAAGGTTAGAAAACGAACAGTTTCGAGGTAACCTGTAGAACTGTGAAATTATGTCAAGTTCACGTCGGCAGGGAAAGAATAGTTTCAGAAGTGTTAGAAACTGAGGACACGGGTGGTAATAATTTGTAGCTGTGTAGTGGGAGATTTAATGTGTTATTGCTTGCCTTGAACCATTCTATTGGAGCCGTCATTATTCTGTTATTAGCAGTTATAATTAAAAGATAAATTGAGAGTAGTGCGCTTGCCCACATGTTAATTATTGTATGTATTATTTTAAAGAAAGGCAAGAGATTGTAAATTAAGTTTAATTTCGCGTGCAATTGTAACTAGAATAATTTAACTTTAGGCGTATTGAATTTTCAAAGGGAATTCCCAGTACTGGTTAGAGAATCTGAATCGCTTCAGAAAATTAGTTCTGAACAAAATTAAGTGTTCATTTATTGAATAGGCTGTAAAGGTTGCTTATTTGTATTTATTTGATCATTTTTGGAAGTGTAATTCTATTTTTTTGATTTGTTTTTCGTTGTTATCAATTCATGCCACAGAATTTTGAGTGAATTATATGCTCGTTTATGTGTGATTTGTGTGTCTTTTATTGTGTCGAGGGTTCAGACCTTACTCGTATCCGAAAGATCCTTCTTCCTGAGATTCTAAGCTCGCTTCACGAGCATAATATCTTAACGACCTGCTTACAGTGCATGCGGCTGTGTGTGCAGAAGGTACAAGTTGTGTGGGGTAGGGAAGGCGGTTAGATATTTTGGCGCCCAAAACGCGGGGCAGCGATCGATTGAAATCGAGCAAGCAAAGGTGAACCCTAGACACGATAAACGAGCATTTTGTGGCATATATTAGGCTGTGTACTGTGTTTTTTTTCAGCAAGTGTTTTTCTGTGTACAGTGAAGTGTTGTATAGTGTATTGTATTGTGATTTTGGAAGGGAAGTGCATTTGGTAGTTAAAAAGGTAAAAGGCAAACGCAAAGCATTAGCATGGCAGGTAGTCAGGAATATAGGGAACCGAGGCAGATCAGGAGTGACGAGGACAGTGAGGGCGACGCGGGGGACGAGGTACTTCGTAGGATGGAAAATTTAGGGTTGCACGAGGCAGAGGAAGTACGTGAGCCGACCGCGGATCGCACCGAATCAGCAGAGACTACCCCAGAACAACCATCGCAGCGCACGGAAGAAGATACGATGAGGACATTAATGCAGGCGTTGTTAGGGAATTTTGCGCGAAACATCGCACAACAAGTAGAAAATCAAGGGCGAAAAACTGACGAGCGAATGCAAAAATTATCCGAGAAAATAGAAAATCAGGGGCAAAAATTAGCAGCAGAAATTCAAGAACAATCGCGGAAATCAGAGGAGCAAGTACAAAAATTAGCCGAGAAAATTGACGATCAGACCAAGGTATTTAATGAAAAATTCGAGCATTTTCAACAGTCTATGATGTCAGAAGTAGTTGTTAAATGCGATGAGCTTCGGGGAGAGATCGCTGTGCAGGTAGCAACATGCACCCAGTTAATCGAGGAAAGGCACGCAGAAGTCGGAGCGAGAATTAATTCGATATCTACGGAAATCGAAAAGAAAGACGAAGAAAATAGGGCACGTTTCGGGCAAATGCAAAATGAAGTACAAGAAGTTCGCGGCAAGGTTACCGAAATTAGTGCAGATACGAAACAAGTCGAAGCGCAAGTAATACAAAAATTAGAAGAACAAGAACGTAAAATTCAGGAACTGCGGGAAATAGCAGAGAGTAAAGTAGAAGGAGGGGGAGCATGCCGAGGAGGCAATATTAATGTACCAACATCGCTTAGATTCTCAGGCCATCCAAACGAGAATCCGAATGCTTTCATTAAATCATTACAGAGCTTTTTCGTGCTTTCAAATGTCCGCGAAGCACACAAAACATTATTATTGCATCAAACGCTAGAAGGCAATGCAAAAGCGTGGTTAGAAACATTATGCCCATTGCCGAATTTCATTTGACGAATTCGTAGTTAGGTTCTTAGACCGTTACTGGGGAAAGGAACAGCAGATGAATTTTAGAATTTCGTTAATGAGTGGGTATTACCGTACTTCTAGCGGAACCATGCGAGACTACGCGGCACGAAAAATTGCAGCTTTGAAAATGTGCTCTCCTCCCGTGGCGGATGAAGAAATAATTTGCATTCTCACGAGACATTTCCCGCTAAGCATCCAGAATTTGTTACGCAGCGTTGATGTAAAAGATGTGGAAAAATTTCAAATTTTGTTAGGCAATTATGATTTGGCGTTTGAAAATATGAACCAAACAGCGAAGGCGACAAAATCAAATATCAACGCTATGCAAGTAATTCAAGATACGGCAGTTCCATCGTCGAAGAAAGGAGGGAGCAAAAATCAAAGTGGATTCAGACAGCATAGGCCGGACGGAGCGCAGAGAAATGGCGAGTCAGCAGGCGGGGAGGTGCGCGGTCAAGATCACGACGACGAGCGAGCAGGTACGAGCAGAAACGTGAACAGCTTGCAGCGGGCGAGGTCACGGAGTCCGCGAAATGAAATCGGTACAAGAAATCGAACGGGACCGGGAAACTCGCCAAGGTCGAGTTGAAGAGGGGTCCCAAATCGAACAAATATTATGACAAACACGCGATCCCTATAACTGCAAACCGAATTACGAATAATGGAGAAAATTTATGGGAGAATTGGAAACCGAGAAAAGGGGAGAAATGTCCCGTAATTGAAATTAGTTGCGCTGGTGTGCATAGTAAGGCATTGGTAGACACCGGATCAATTAAATCTGTGATATCGGAAGAGTTATATGAAGAGCTAGTAAGCAAGAAAATAAACGTCTTGGAATTACCAACCAATAATACTCGAATGGTGGATGCATGGGGGCGGAAATCTCATCCAGTGAGGAAACAAGTAATGGTGGAAGTGACAATTAGAGGAAAAATATTCGATATAATTTGTTTGGTGGTGAAGAAATTAATTTACCCATTAATTATCGGAGTGGATTTTTTGGCGGAACATGGCGCTGTTATCGACATAGGAGAAAAGCAAGTTTTGATCAACGGAGAAAATGTTTGGGAGGAAAATGAAAGTGAAGAGGCGCGAAATGCACATGTAGATGAGGGAGACGAATCAGAAGAATTCGCAGAAATCGAAATGTGTAGCGTACAAATGGAGGAGAATGAAATAAAGGAAGAAATAAGGAAGAAAATAATGGAGCAAGAAAAGTTGAGGGTTGATCAGAAAAATGCATTGTACGAAATGTTGATAAGCGTCAAGGATGTCTTCAAAAATCACAACGAACCGGTAAAAGGGTATGAGTTTCGAATCGAGCTAACGGACTCGCGACCATTTAAAGCGAAGAATTATCCTATCCCCATAGCCTACCGTGAGGAAGTGAGAAAACTAATAAACGAGATGATCCAAGAGGGAGTTATTAGAAAAGCGACTACGGCGTACACTAATCCGATTCTTGTTGTGAAAAAGAAAGATGGAAGTTTACGTCTATGTTTAGATGCAAGACGATTAAACGCCGTGACGGTGCCGTACCGTGATGTACCACCAAGGATTGCAGACATACTATTAAATTTTGGTGGGCATGAATGGTTTACCAGCACAGATTTCCGCCATGCCTACTGGCAGATGCCGATTGCACAAGAGGACCAACAGTATACGGGCTTCACGTTCGACGGTATAACGTTCGTATTCAAACGCGTACCGTTTGGACTAAAAAACAGTGGAGCGGCGTTAATACAGTGTTTGGATAGTATCCTGCAGAAAGTTATAGAAAGACGGGCGACGTTATACGTAGACGATTTAATAATCCAATCCAGGACTTTTAAGGAACATGTAGAAGATTTAAAAATGATTTTCCAGACTTTGATCGAAAACAATCTCATGCTGAATTTGAACAAAACTTATTTTTGTGTCGAAAAGTTCGATTTCCTGGGTTACGAAGTCTCAAGAGACGGGGTAAAAATGAAGAAAGATAAAGCCAAAGAAATCGACGATATGCCGGCACCAAAGAACGTCAAACAGCTGAGAAGTTTATTAGGAATGTTGAACTACTATAGTAGATTCTGCCCCAACTACGCCTTGGTCGTCGCGCCACTCTACGATCTCCTCCGGAAAAATCGGAAATGGGCGTGGGAAATCGAGCATCAGAAAGCATTCAACGAGGTCAAAGCAATGTTCAGGAACTCATGCGTCATCGCACACCCAGACTTTTCGGAACCGATGATCCTCCAGACGGATAGTAGCGCTTACGGCATCGCAGCTGTACTTCAAAAACAGGGCGAAGAGTACAAAATCATCCAGCTGGTAAGCAAGTCGCTGCGAGGACCTCAGCTTCGGTACTCCGTCACGGAGAAGGAAGCCTATGGAGTAGTGTGGTCCGTGATGAAATTACGGCAATATTTGACCGGCCGAACTTTCATTATACGGACGGACCACAAGTCTTTAACGTTCCTGAACAGATGCTTCACTGAGAACGACCGCTTGAAACGATGGATCATCTGGCTGCAGCAGTTCGATTTCCAAATACAACACTGCCCAGGCAGAGAGAATAAATTGCCCGATTTTCTGAGCAGATACGGAAAGGAGGTTGAGGACAAATCAAGAGCAGAAACTCGGTTGGTAGTCGCGCCGATTGATTTGAAAGTCCCGCAACAACTACAGTGGGAGTGGAGCAACGTTACATCATGGCAAGAGCAGGATGAAAACATGGCGGAGATCAAGCGCATCAAGGAAGGAAGAGCAGACGATTCGCCACTGAAGCAGCAGCACGATCAAGATCCCGAGAAATGGCGCGTAGTGGATGGTCTACTAACGATTCGCGTACGTCGATAACCACCCACGTACCGGATATGGATCCCTAAGAGTAAAGTAGACGATCTAATAAGGTACGTGCATTGCAAGAATGCCCACTACGGAGCCAAAAAAGATCTTGATCCATATACAGGAATTGTGCTACTGGAAGGGGATGGCGCGAGACGTACGGCGCGTAGTAAGCAAGTGCAATACATGCTTAACTACCAAATACCCAAATCGAAAGTACGCCGGCGCCATGCACAATATCATCCCTGCAGGGCGAAATGATCTCCTGGCCATTGACATCTACGGGCCCTTGCCAAGGACAACAAACGGGAATAAATATGTGTTAGTGATGATCGATGTGTTCTCAAAGTTTACAAGGGTGTATCCGATTAATAAGACCAACGCGTCCAATTGTTTACGCCAAATTGAGAAACACTTCGAAATTGCCGGTGCGTACTCGCGAATACTCAGCGACCATGGGACGCAATTCACGAGTACTAAATACCAGGACGCATTACGAGAGAAAGGCATAACACCTATTTATTCCAGCATCCGACATCCCCAATCAAATCCATCTGAAAGGGTGATGAAGGAGCTGTCCCGTTTGTTCAGAACGTACTGCTCCGAAAATCACAGTGAGTGGAATCAATTAATTCCATATTTAAATATCTGGATGAATCGGGTTCATCACGATAGCATTGGAACAACACCGTGGGAGGCGCATTTCGGAAGAAAACCGCCGCACACCTTGGAAATGCTAGACAGAGAAGAGGTAATGGGAAATCCGCCAGTTGTTACCGATGAACAAATTCTCCAGAAACTTCGTCAATCGGGCGAAGAACGGAAGCGGAAAGAGAAGTAGAAGCCCTACCAATTTATCGTAAACCAGCAAGTATTGTTGAGGACACCCCGGATGTCAAATCCTCAATTAAAATTATTTGCAAAATTCTTTAAGCTATACGAAGGCCCGTACGAAGTTCAAAGCATAATTGCCCCGAATGTCGCCAGACTCGTCAATCAGGGTGGAGCGATCATCGGCGACTACAATTTCTATAATCTCCGGCCCGCTTAAGATTTTGTTTCGAGGGCGAAAAAAATCTTAAGAAGAGAAGGAGGGGGCAATGTGGCGATATGGGATTATACAACCCCATAACACCACTGTTTCATCGGCATGAACGCTTACAGGCAGCGAGAAGAGCGGCCGAAAACAACAGTATCAAAACGCGCAGCTTGGTATCCGTTGCCGGTACTAATTTTGACGTACTAGCAAGCAACGTTTTTCCTGGTAGAGGGTTGAAGGAGGAGAAATTATCCCCGCCACGGAGAAACTTCCCCAGGCAACGCCAATAAATACGCTAACGCGCAAGCGGGAGCTCTCTTTTGTCGCCACCTCGCCTGGAGTCAACATCTCTCTTCTGCTAGCACGCGTCGGTCAGCAGTTCATCTTGTAAGTCACCGCTCGGCAAGTGAGCAGATTTTTATCAGAGCGTCAGATTAGGTAGAAATTGCCGCAACGACTGTTTAGATAGGAGTTTACGGCGTTGCAAAGACGTCTAGCTAGTCGTCCGCGAAGTAGTCAGGAATTAGTGAAATATTCTTCTATTAACTAATGCGGGAAGTAAAAGTTTGCCCGTTGTGAGCAAAGCTCTGAAAGTTCTTGATTAACTGAATAAAGTTAGGAACGAGCGAGGTACTTGCACTGGCAGTTAGGGAAGTGCAAGGGACATTTTCTACAAATTGGGCGTAATCGAAGGCGGTAGCGGCCGTTGGAGGAGAAGAAACCGATTAGTGGAGACGGAAGAATACGCCAGTCGACCGGGGAGAAGACGCCGTTCAGGAAGAAAGAATAAGACGCAAGAGGACAGCGAAGGCAACGCAGAACTTCGGAATCGAGCAACGCGGTGCGGAACGCAGCACGCGACTTCAAGGTTGGAAAACGAACAGTTTCGAGGTAACCTGTAGAACTGTGAAATTAGGTCAAGTTCACGTCGGCAGGGAAAGAATAGTTTCAGAAGTGTTAGAAACTGAGGACACGGGTGGTAATAATTTGCAGCTGTGTAGTGGGAGATTTAATGTGTTATTGCTTGCCTTGAACCATTCTATTGGAGCAGTCATTATTCTGTTATTAGCAGTTATAATTAAAAGATAAATTGAGAGTAGTGCGCTTGCCCACATGTTAATTATTGTATGTAATATTTTAAAGAAAGGCAAGAGATTGTAAATTAAGTTTAATTTCGCGTGCAATTGTAACTAGAATAATTTAACTTTAGGCGTATTGAATTTTCAAAGGGAATTCCCAGTACTGGTTAGAGAAATCGCTTCAGAAAATTAGTTCTGAACAAAATTAAGTGTTCATTTATTGAATAGGCTGTAAAGGTTGCTTATTTGTATTTATTTGATCATTTTTGGAAGTGTAATTCTATTTTTTTTGATTTGTTTTTCGTTGTTATCAATTCATGCCACAGAATTTTGAGTGAATTATATGCTCGTTTATGTGTGATTTGTGTGTCTTTTATTGTGTCGAGGGTTCAGACCTTATCCGAATCCGAAAGATCCTGCTTCCTGAGATTCTAAGCTCGCTTCACGAGCATAATATCTTAACGACCTGCTTACAGTGCATGCGGCTGTGTGTGCAGAAGGTACAAGTTGTGTGGGGTAGGGAAGGCGGTTAGAATATATATATATATATATATATATATATATATATATATATATATATATATATAATAGACTTCGTATATTGGTTAAGTATTGCATTGCTATTAAGAAGCGTAGGCGAATGATAGAGCTCCGCAAAAACAAAAGGACGTAAAAGAATATGAAGGAAATCTTTTGTTTCTGGAATATCCATTAAAGGAATCGAGGTACATTCAACAGCAGTACCCTTTAGTCTGGATTGAGAAACTGTGAGTTTTCAATCGACTTTCAAGGTACGCAAAAATTATTACTAAACACTAATTACTCCTCGAGAGATCCAAAGTCACTTTTAAGATTAAGAATTTATTTGGGCGCTATCTTGTAAGTTGTTCTGTGTGTTGATATCAAGATTTTCTACAGGGGACCTATGAGAGTGAAAAGTTGACGAATGTGGTTCAGTGTCCGGGAAGTGTGAACCCTATCATCAGCTACAACTTGTGTATGAATCGAAGTGGCAAGGGTCTCTTCCGGAGTGGTGAATTAAATTTGTCTTTTGACTGGGACGAAACAATAAATAAAAATATTTTGAAATTAGAAAAATTGGGAGACTTTTTCTCAATTTTCTCGAAATGAGGAATTTGGCGTCTGGCATGTTTCTGAAATAAACGATTCAATTCTGGTAACCAAAAATATTGGTGGGGCATACGGTTCTAACTGTACTTGATTTGTTCATGTTTACATCCGTCACTAAGATGAATTGGAATGGACATATATATATATATATATATATATATATATATATATATATATATATATATATATATATATGTCAATTTGATTTATCATGGAATTAACTCAAACCCAACAAAACGCCTTAGTGCTCTTACACAACAAACCCATTAATTTTGTTAGTGGTTAGCTACTATGAGAAAGTGTATGAACAACGGTTGGCAGTTCATGGCTTAGAGCAATTCATCCTACGCCTGTCAGACAATGAAATCTTTGTTCCCAAATATCTTCAAAGAATGAGCAGAAGCGCAAGTTGCATCTCTCGAATGCCTTTGGCCAGCGGTGAGTAAATGTGTACGTGTTGCATCAACATCGCCAGGCGATTAGCCTCTTCGGAAACACAAAATACGTCCGAAATTACTGTACAAAAACACTTTAATAAACTTTATACATTGTTGTTATTATTGCACTGATATTTTACTTTATCATACTTATATACGGAATAATATTTGTACTACATGTTTTGGTGTCCCCTGATATCGAAAAAGTGGGTTTTTCGAAAACTTCCGTCCATCTGTCCATCCGTTTGTCTGTTCATCCATATATGAACAACATTAAAACCTAAACTAAAGGTAGGTTATTTTGTAAATGTATGTTATAAATGTACGTATTTTGTGTTTACGCTAGTCATATCTCTTGAAAGGTAGGCAACCCATCGTACTTTAGTGACAAACAGGTCACGTTCTGACGCTGTCAAAGAGATTTCATACACCCCCCGAATTGATGTACAGACATATGGTACATTCAAGATACAGGTACACTGTAGCATTAAATTATTTGCACTGATCAAGATAAACTGAATATTGTAAAACATCAATGACACTGATCAACTGCTTTTTTTCTTTTCCACTCGGTTTTTATTTCAACCATATATCAATAAGACGCTTATTCTGAATTGAAATACGAAATCGGTTTTGCTACATCAGATATCAATTTTTCACAAAATAAGATATAGTAAACAAGAGTGCTACAAAACGACTCAGACTTTCTCGTTTTAGTTATTTTTCTGATCTCTTTAATTTTTACCATACATATAATGTGGAACCGTGATACTGATAGAGTGAGTGCAACTGTTCCTGATTGTACTAAATTATTTCCCTTTCTACGCTTAATACCCAGAATTCAGGTTTTATATGTTTTGATAACGAAATATTCGCTGTCGTCAAAACACCCGTCTGTGTGTCCATCTTTAGAGCCTAAAGAGATCAGACGATTTTCTCCAAAATTGATATTCCTCGATCGATGAACCTCGTGGCTCTGCGAATTTGAGACGAATACTTTTATTTTGAGAGGTACTTCTCATGATATCTTATAACAATTTCAAACGTTTCTAAAAAATCGCTTCATTTTTTAAAATAAATGTTGTCCTCGGATAAATCAAAAGCTGCTTAAAAAGGGAGGCTGGTCGCTCTTTCTTGAAATTATATAAATTTTCAAAAATTACAAAATTAAAAAAAACCTATTTTTTCAGTGTCTTCCCTCTACTATTCTCAACGAAACACCCTAAATAACTTTTACCATGATGTGTGACTAGAAGTAAAACCGTTCAACGTACGACTACAGTGCCAACTGCAATGAACTGCCAGACAAGGAGCAGTAACGAAGTAATGCGCCGGATGACTGAACAGCCGTGTCACGTTTCCTTTACGACGAAATTTCTCGGAAAGAACGGAGGCACTTAAGCGACTACTTAAGTGCATAAAGCATCTGGTAAATGAACTGAGGAGCTTGATCTAAATCCAAAAGTAGAGTGCGCCCTCAACGGTGCTCGGGTCCCGGACTAAATAATAATGGCTTACTTAAGTATATGTTGAGCATCGGGCTCAGAGACCCATTCTTTCGCTTAACCATATACAAAATAATGGAGAACTTTCTCCCATAATTTCAACTTAGCCTTTCTTACAAAGAAGTAATGAAATAAATTAGAGCCCTTTTGAGAATTGTTTTGTCGTCAAGCAAAAAGTATGCGAAAAAAGGACCTTATTAAGTATCATATTTTTAGAACATATTTCATTCAAAACAAATGTCTCTAGCTTGAACATTGTAACGAAAAAGTGAACAAATCTTGTTTCTATATTCGCTAAATTACTTTTTCTTGTATGTTGTGTAGACAGAACCTACTATTAATATGTCCTTGATAGAGAAAAATTGACGGAAAAACCTCTGTGCGTCCATCCGTAGGTGGTCAACGCGAGCGCCTAAACCGTTCAGACGATATTGTCCAAATAATGCGAGAAAGTCTGTGATGTTTTAGAACCACTGTTTCTTTAAAGCGTTGTTTTGTGTAGAAAAAGAAAAAAATAGTTATTGTAATCACGACTCTTGTTTCTATTAAATTCTACTGCACAGATTTCACAGTTCCAAAACGGAGAATTTTAAGTGTCCATTCACTTTTACACTGTCGGTAATTATTAATTTGCAAACTTTATCTTGCAGAAAAGGTTAGAGTTTAGACTACAATGTTCGTGTTCTGGGAATCATATGGTAATTTGTTTCTAGGATGAAGTGTAAAGTGACCAGCAAGATTAATGCCGTACTTGTTTTTTGCACAAGTTGCCGTACGTCTTTGCACAAGCTTCCAAATTCCCTCGTGAACACTGTACGCAAACACGGACAAATCATCACTGGCGAAGGGAATTTTGTATTATTTATTTCATGTTATTAAAAGCTGTTTTGTTTAAATTCTACATTATTATTTTGCTCAAGTAAGTGCTATAAATACATTGGTATTGTGGTAATTAATCTTTGGCATTTACAATGAAATAATTATATGTGTCATTGCCAACAATATTAATTATAAGAGCAGCTTTCGATAGATTAGACATCATCATCATCATCATCATCATCATCATCAGTTTTCTGCTGTATGGAAACCACAAAACGACGTAGACTACGTCTTTTCGTGGCTTCCATACAGCAGAAAACTGATGATGATGTCTACGCGATCGAAAGCTGCTATTATAATAAACAATGTTGTTGGCAACGACCACTCATAATTATTTCTCTGTAAATATAATTTAAACTGTACCCCCGTTTCACAGGGCACCTGTCATCTGAAAAACTTCCTGCCGTATATGAAACCGACGCGTTTCCCCATGCTGCCGTACGGCTGCTTTCGCATCGAGGTGAATTCCTATCTGCTGGGAAAGCACGCAGTCTGTCTGTTCTTTGAAATGACCGTCGACCCACGTTTATCAAAGGTCTACCTTTAGTGAGCTGAATGGAGAAAATCCATGGGCAACTAGAAAAGTCATTGGGAATGAATGCTTCAATACAAAACAACATGTTTAGATGCATTCTAAAGTACTTTGTGTTTTTTTGTTTTGAAAATGAAATGAAATGAGTGATATATAAGCTTAATCGAGTAATAATAATGCTTTACGGGATGGTAGAGACTTTCTCGATTTTGCAACGGTTACGTTAATTCTTATAATTATATTGCAACTTACACAACAATTATTTCAGCCATCCCTTTGCTAAATTTTCACTGCAATGGTGCGATCATAATATACGAAGTTATATTTATTTTCTAATATCTCTCCTCTCTCCACTCTACTAACACGCTGGCGGGGGCTGCGGAAAAAGGTGAAAAGCCTCAAGTGCCCACCCGGGGGAATTATGCCCCCTGATCGGAGAAGAATTTGTGTGGGGTAGTAGCCCATGCTACGTACATATTGCACGCGATCTTTCCTTCCTCTTCCTTGTCCTATCCTCACACCTTACTTACACAAACACAGTTACATGCACTACCGCACATGCCGGAAGCCGGACGCAGCTCAAAGATTGTCCGGATTGGAGCGGTGTCTTACAGGTAGTCGATACCTGGTTGGGGAAATCTCCGGTAGTGGACGGTAGGTCGGCGCCGGATCTCAACATCTAGCGGGGGAATATCACCGCCACATCAAGAAGGAAACACATGCACTACACTTACGAGAATAATGACTTTAGCAGTTGTCACGTACGAAATCACAAACCAATCAATAAAAAAATCAGTTGAATGACTTCAAGTTGGTCTACTTTTGTATAAAAGAATTAGCACTTTCATGTGTTCTGTGCCTCGTCAATTTTGTACACACACCTCAACAGATTTTCATATATTAAAGTATGAGATATATTATTATAAGATTTATAATGTTATGTTCAGTCAATACTAGCAAAATACAATCAAACAAAATTGTATTTATTGGAAATGTACAACATTTCTAAGTTAGTATTTTAACATAAATTCTGTAGGCTTCCTTGGCGCACTGTGTTTGCTTTCCGTTGTGGCCGCCAGGGCTCGTGGCGATCAATGAGACGCTTCCTCACCGAACCCCGTGTTCCTCTCACGCGGGCCCCAGGCCCAACAGATTAAGCCGTACGGGAGGCGAGCGTGTGCTCGCTCACGGCCTGAGTCGCCTCTCTCCAACGCGCTCTACACGGTCGGTCCCGGGTCCCAACTTCCCGTAGCGGTGTCGCCTCCTCGCGGCACTCCGCACGAGGTGCAACGGCGACACTCTCCGTGGCCGTGGCTCCCAGCGACTCGGTGTCGCTCGGTAGCTCCTGCGCGACGCGCTTCCCAACTTCCACTCTGAGACTGTCAGGATGAGGCCTCATTCACAATGCAGACTTAAACGTAAACATAACTTACCCGCAACACCCAGAAATAGGTTATTAAGCGTCACCATTCACAATGCCTTGACCGTAGACATAAATTCGTAAACTTAAGAGTTCATAAGCACCAAGCTCTTTGTTACGCTTATGTCTAACCAAGACCAATTAGAGAGCAGCATTAAAGAAATAAACATGGTGGATTTCAGATTGTGATCAGGTGCTTTGTAGTTTTTTGGCAACTTTTGTTACGTCGGAGAAATTAATGGAAACATTTTCTCCGCCTTTGAAAAAAACATTATTTAAAAAGGGGTTGTTTCATGAAAAATTATCCAAAAACGACTTATATTTTCAAAAAAATGTACATTATTTTATTTAAAGATCTGCCTTTCACAAATACATTTATTTAACGTTTCTGTTATTAATATTGTAGCAGTTGTAGGCAGACGCGGAAATAAAGTTTAAACATTGGCAATTTCTGAAAATTAGAGAACTCAATAAAAATGCGTCCTTCACAATTTTTTAGGCGTGGTTTACTCCATCCAATGACAAGTTGAATCAAACTAGTGATGCTCAAAAAACAAATCGTGGTTCTGCCTTTAAAATGTATTTATTGGCTGATTATTTCTTGCTTCCAGGCGCGTAAACTGCTAATGACATTAGTCCTGTAAGGGCAGTGCATTTTTTCCTCGGGACGTGGCGGTAAACTCCTGCTGAATAGTGAGATCCGGGGCCGACCTACAGGTCCAGTAGTGACGTTTTCTCCAACCAGGTATCTGCCACCACCCGATGCACGCCTTACTGACACACCTGTGCGGTAGTATAGTGCTTATAAGGGTTTGTGTGAGTGTAAGCAAGGAGTGAGGATAGAAGGAAGGAGTGAGATAGAGGAAGGAAATATCGCACGCGGTCCCTGCCTCGTTTGTCAGGGTACTCGAAAATCCTGCCATCGTCGGGATTCGAAACATAGCACCTTCCGGTCAGAGGAACTGCAGTGCAATCAGACACTGTCCGGTCACAGAACATATTCCATATAATTTACTACATAAAGAGGGAAGCAAAATCCATCTTTTCAAAATTATTTCTTGGTTTCGCTACCTACTGGCTGAAACATCAGCAGTAAGTAATGATAGAAAATAATTGATAATTATATATATATATATATATATATATATATATATATATATATATATATATATATATAAATGTATATAAAACTATAACACAAAATTAATTTTTCCCCAAACTGCTGGTGACAGAGTTTGAGGCAACACCTGCTGCTGCGCTCTACCAGCTTATCCGTGTACCCTATCCTTTAGTAAAATCACTTCAGTGTAAATATTACTTTATTGTGTTATATATAGTGTTATCAGTTTATTTTAGTACGTGGGGAACGTTTTTCTGACATACCTGTCGGCTGGCTCTTCTTTTCTTTATAGGCAAATCTGTTTCATCCAACAGCAAGATGAATTCAACGTTGCCTCACCTACAAGAGCCACTTACGAAATCGTATGCTAGAGCTGCAAACACAGAGTTTTGCATCGAAAGATCAAGCCATACTGGATGCGTGTGAAAATTCACTGTTAAAAACTACATTAGCAAATTATCTGAAATTGTTCACCCCAGTGCCAATACGTTCACATCCAGAATTTCTAACAGAAGAGTGTTTTGAACTCAAAGAATGATGAACTCATTACAAACAAACACCCTACTCTAAGCATCAACAATATAACTGTGAATATTAGACTCCTCGTTTATAAATGTAAGCATATTATAATATTAAATGTTTATCCATTTATTGCAAACAAGAAAATCATTAATATTATTAAGATGCATAACAATTGCTACCAGTACATCTTTCATTAGAGCTGGTCTTTCTGATCCTGGTTTTAGTCATTTTTTAAATTTCAGAAGGCACGTTTGTATTCAACCTGAGGAACGTCATAAAATTCCTCAATCATCACTGATTGTCTATAAAGACACATCATATAATTTCTTTCTCTGCAGAAAACATTACCTGTTTCAAATGTAGAATGGAATTCCGTACTGCTAGTAATTGCTCCCGGAATTAAAATCAAAGAGAATTGTTTTTTATACTCTCCCAGTACAAATAAATCAATTATCCCTTCTAATAATATGGATGCACAACCATAACTGCAACACCCAGTGCCCGCTCCTCAACGAGTGACCCTATGAACTCCTCCCTTCTTAAAAAAATACTCCCCAATGAATTCTCTTCCCTATCTAAAGCAGCCAATAATGTTAATAATAATAACAATTATAATATTAAATAATAATAATAATAAAGGCAATAATGTGAAAAGGATTAAAAACAGAAATTGAAGAAGAATTTTTCAAAACCTAAAGAACTGGACCAAGATAGCAACCCTGGTAAAACACTTAAAAACATGCACAGTCCAACTAAAGCTCTTTTCGAAATGAACCAAAACTCTTTCCCTCTGACTGCAAATTAACTACATTTATTATTAAGATAAGTAAATAATGCTCTTTGCCGGTGTGCCGGAACGATATTTATACTCTTAGAGATCGATGTTTAAGGTACGAGGTTATCCAATCTAGGGCGATACCCCGAATTCAATAAGAAGGTAATTTTGATAGTAAGATGTTATGGACAATAACGTTGAAAGCTATCGAAAATCTAAAAATATTCCAACAGGTGCTTCATTTTCGTCCATTGATGAAGAAACATCTTTAAGAAAAGAAAAAAAATCGCAGTTTCAGTAGATTTTTATTTTCTATAACCGCATTGAGAGTCTGAAAACGCTTAGTTTTTCCTGAGAAAAAGTTTTCATTTGCGTATAGAAAGGCTTCTCTAAAATTTTTCAGAAAACTGACTGTCAGAGCAAGCTATTTTTTATTCTTATAATTATATTTTTTATACATTTATAAAGACGTACATCCTTTGAAGCTCTTACACAATGATGCAACTCTTTGAAGTTCTAAAACAATGGTGCAACTTCTCGCAATCATGCTTCGTGTAAGCCTGCAGATCAGCACGTGTGGCAGAGTCTCATTTCTTGGAATTTTCCTCACGCCACATCGATGCAACCGACTCGCTTCGCTGGAAACCCCCACCACCGCACGGCAGCAACCGTGCAGCTGGGATTCCTAGAATCTTACAGCGTCATATTGCGCAACATGCAGAAATCATTTCTTGTAAAACGCGCTAGCGCCCAACGGCTGCGAGCGGACCCGGCCTCCCTGCCGCCCCTCCACCCGTTATGTCTCGTATTAGTCTCTCCTCCTGCCACCGGAGTGCGCCGGCTCTCGGCTCTCGCCTGACTTCGCTTGCGGCTGGAGATGCCCGCGACCGCCGCGGCGAGCGCCGCGCGCGGCCCGCCGCCGCCAGCGCCCCCCCCCCTCCCTGGCGGTTGCCGGAGGGTGGGGGCTGGCCCCCTGCTGCTGCCTGCAAGTGGCTGCGCCCGCGCCGGCGACCCGTTTCCTTTGTATGAGTTTCCAGAACTTTCGGCCACGCAGCCAGCGCCCCCCACCACTGCCAGAATTTCCGTTGTGCTGGAATTCTCTGGAAATCCAACCGACGCCTCGCAATCTGCCGAGTCGTCAACCGCCAAATCAGTTCTCGTCCGATCGCCTAACTGTACGGACGGGTCTCCGCGCTGCTCTGCTAGCGGCGTGAACAATTCTGTTCTCGTCTGATCTTCATGTCGAGCAGACAACCTCCGCGCCGCCCTACGGCGTGCCTCTGCGCTCGTCCAGGCTTCCAGCTCTACGGACGGGTGGCGCCGCTCTCCTGGCGTCGTTATTTGGGGCTCACGCTATCCATGGTGCTGCCTAACAATTGCTCCTGTCGCTGAGCAATTTTTCTGTTTCTTCAACATGGCCGGTGAGCATGCTGTATCACTGCACAATTCTGCGGCCGTTGCTGCCATCAACATACAATGCTGCCATTGGTAACTATTCTGCAAACTGGACTACTGCCACGTGCTTAGCTAATTTACATTCACGTCCACGTGGCTGTGTAACTATTCTACAAACTATTGCTCGCCACGTGCTTAGCTAATTTACATTCACGTCCACGTGGCTGTGTAACTATTCTACAAACTATTGCTCGCCACGTGCTTAGCTAATTTACATTCACGTCCACGTGGCTGTGTAACTATTCAACAAACCACTGCTTGCCATGTGTTCACGTTATGTGCTGCATGATCAACTATTTTACAAACTATTGCTTGCCACGTGCTCAGCTAATTCATATTCACGTCCTTGTGGCACCTGTGTTTAACTGTTGTGCAAACTGTACTGCCGACATCGTCTGTCCAACTGGTGTTTCGTGTTCTCCCTGGTGCTACTCACGGCACCCACAATCTCCAGTTCTACTTCCGCCCTCTGTCGGGCAAGGCCTAGCTAGCCGCCCGTAGACACACCAACTTCAGCAAGATGCAAGAGGAGCAAGTTTTGTGCCACCGCACTAATATTGTATTTGCATTGTGATTTGTGTGCTGCAACCCTTTGTTCCTTCTCCCCGTATAGCTTAAGATGTATTTTTATGTATTTTGTTTTTAGAATATATGTTTACATGCCTTAGACTACAACTCTTTTATGGTAACAAGCACTCTCCTTCCTCCTCCATCCTTGCAGTCCCAGATCTGCAAGAGTGGTTACAACCTGTTCTCTCTTTACAGGAATCTGGGTGGTCCTTCGAAATTAATCTAATTAATCTAATTAATGGGCTATGGTTGGAATGTTTGGGAGGATTTGAAGTTTCATTATTTCACAAACCAGTCCACTTTGCTCGACTCCCCCATCCACTGACAAAAGAGAAATTGGCCGGTAATTTTCAATTCAATTTTTTCCCCTTTTTTAAAAAGTGGCTTAATGTTTGCTGTTTTAAAAATATCTGAAAATATTCCTGCGCATTAAGAAGCATTGAAAATATGAGTTAACGGGTGCACGGATACACAAGTTATCAAGAAATATTCCGGAACTTCACCTAAACCAGATGAGTATTTATATTTTAGTTTACCGACTATTCTCTGTATTTCGTTAGAAGTTTAAGAAATAAACATCGCGTCGAAAGTTTTGGGGGAAGGGAATGATGTTGCATTTTGTGGTTTTAGTCCCTTCGTGAATTCAGCCGCAATTCTAGAAAAGTGTTGGTTGAAGAGATTTGCCACTTTAACCGGATTACTTTCTTCTCTTTCATTATCCTTTGAAACAACATTCTTTTCTGAGTACCGAGATGATGTGGTCGTATTTTTTACGATATTCCACAGTCCTTTAGTTTTAATACTTGCGTTCAAAATATCCTTATTATTTTTCATTATTTTGGCCTGAACTATTACTTTTCTTAAAATTCATTTGTATTCTCGGAAGTAGACACGGAAAACGGGTGATATTGTGATGTTTAGAAATAAAGTAAAGGTTACGTTTGTTTTCATACTTTAATGTTTACGTTAGCGGCAATTTATTTACAATATTGTATTTATGAGTACATGCGCTTTAAATAATATCACAAAACTTTACGAAAACTGAACACTTTTCTGTGAAAATGAGCTCAAAATTCCGTATTTTCAGAAACATTCAAACGCTATTTTCTCAAAAACGGCTTCAAATTTTTTCCTCAAATTTTTCGAACGGATAGTGCTAATTGAACTCTTTGAGATAACATACGATTTGTTTTACTGTATTCTTGTGTATTTTAAATCAACAAATGTAATTTTTTGAAAAATCTCTCTCGTCGTTAATATGAACATTTCCACCAATTTGTAAATCCTATTGTATTTGTGAATTAAAGTGCTTTAAATGAAATCTAATGAATGTTTTTGAAAATTAAAAATTTTGTGGGACAAAGAGCTTCAAATTTGGATTTACAGTAATTTTTAAACGTCATTTTCTTAAAAATGGCTTCGAATTTTTCAAAGAAAATTCCCCTTTAAGACGAGGTTTTACTGTTCTTTATTATTCTTAAAATAATATTTTCCCTCTATATTAGGAAACCACCAAATTAAGAAAATTTCAAAGTAATGTGTTTTGAGCGGCGTTAGATGTCACTTGGCATGTCTGTATAGCTAGCCGAGAACAAAAGAAATAGAAAACCAATACTGGAAAGTCAGTGCCATTCTGTAGCACCACTAGTTACTTTCTCGCAACCCCTTACGCAGTAAAAAGAAAGTTATGTAGCTCTGCACGGAAAAACGGCGAATTTTCGGCCAAGAAATTATTGTAGAGCAATGGTACCGAAAAATCTGATAAATCCAGTAGCTAAATTTAGAAAAAAGCTCCTCTAACACGTAATGTAGCCAAGGGGCATTCTCAAATATTTCAAAAAAATAACTTCATCGTTTTTTATTATTTTGTTGTTGAATAGTGTTAAGACGTTTAAGAGAATGGTGTAGGTCTCATTTTCGTTGTAAAAAAGTGTTTTTCGGAAATTGCTAAAATTCAATTCTTTTCGGAGACTTCTTACAATTAAAATATTAAAGTTACATATTTTTATCTTGATGACATCTTTTCCTTCAAGATACATTTTGAAGTAGGGTCATGGTCAATATTTCGAAAATTTGAGTTCTTTTCGGCTAATTTTGCGTGAAAATATGGGAAGAAGCTATATGCTGTTTTAGCACCACTAGTTTTTTAAATTGTCAAGGAGCCGAAACGAACTGATTTTAAATGTACTGCTCTACTCTTAAACGTACTTTTTACACTACTCAACAACAAAAGTTAATCAAAATCAATGAAGTCATTTTTTTGAAAATTTTAACTATGTCGCAGGGACTTTATGTAAAGAACTCCTAGAATTAAAATATCAGTTTAAAAATTCTGGGGACCGCAATACCTGCCAGATCGATTGGAGAAAATCAATATTGAAGATAATAAACGGTTTTGCCCCTAGATGTGTTCACCGACTGACATTTTGCCCTCAATCGACTTTTCGGTTTAAGGGCCCACAAACAGGCCCACTTTATCGTTAGCAGGGTGTGGCAATAAGAGTTTTTCTGCCGAAAATTCACCGTTTTTTCCCGCAGCATAAAGTTACTTTCTTTTTCTAAGATATTTTATCTCAAGGGCGCAAAAGTAAAAATATCGATTATTCGAAAACAAAACAAAACATTGTGCTATTGAACTGTTCTCTAAATACTGTGCCTGATTAAGTTTTGTGAAAAGTTTATAAATATTAAAGCAAATGAGCATGGTCTCTTTTCGCACTTAGGAATTGGCAGGCACGTACTATGCGCATATATTGGTTAACGTGGCAAGTAGTTTTGGATAAAAAATCTGGTTTTAAAAAAATCACATGTTTCAGAGGTTTACTGTAGGGAATATAGGGGTTCTGGCGTGCAATTTTTTAATAATAATATAGTATGACCTCTTATTTAATACTTACCTGTGACTGTATTTCAAATGCATTAAACACATTGGCCACAGTTCTAAAAATATGCATGAATTTTGAAGTAAAAAGTCAGTTTTAGCTATCCTCAGAAATAATTTCATGGATTTGTAAGTGCGAGAGAATCAGATATATGGAATGTAACATATGAAGCAAACGGCAATTTGGTATATTCCTATACTGCGATATAATGGCCACTAAACTTATCACAAGCTCATTCAATAAATAAATACAAGAATTAAAAAAGAAATAAAAGAAAAAAAAACACATCAATAAAAGGAATACAATGATTTAATAAGAAAATAAATCAGAACTAAAACAATATTAATTTAAAAGCTATTTGTGCAAATTAGGTACCAGAGAAGCTTGTGCTGACGCCGATTGAAATGCTGCTGCCAGACATCCCGCAATTTACATAAAGGTTCCCATCATATTTCCAATAATCGTACAGGTAAATTAACGGCCAATTCTTTTTCAATTGTACACTGCAAAGCCAAAATTCCATTTTCGGACTTTTATACAGATGTTATACCGAAAATGACTTTTTTATTTAAAAAAAAACTGTTTACGAGATTATGAGTTAACCAAATTAGATTGTTCCCATGATGTTTAATTGTGAATAATGTGTCAAAGATAATGAACATCAAACCCGAATACGGAAGCACTGTATTGTACAAGAGTATCGCTGTAATGAAACAATCTCAAAGCATTATCATCACATTCATGTTCGCACTGTGAAAAGTCTGAAGGTTTTTTACGAAACAAGCTATGCTTTGAAATTAAAAAATAGATTTAACAGCACACAAGTGATACAGTTATATGTAACTGCAGAATTATTTTTCACGCGGAAGGTCAGTAAGGACATTTCCGAAAGTTTCTCTTTGCCACGTTGGGAAACGCAGGTACACGGAAGTTACATTATAATGTTTGCTGCCAACGTACCACCCACTTTCAAAGCGTCCAATACGCTTTTTACTTAGTAGCTTCTCTACATGATTGCTACGAAACTCCTCGCTGCTCCAGATTCTCAAAAAATGCTATCTCGTCGCATTTTATATGGAAACTAGTGGTGCTACAGAATGGCAGAGACTTTCTAGTATTGGTTTACTATTTCCTTTGGTCTCGGCTAGCTACTCGGACGTGCCACGTACTCTTGCCAGCTGTCATCTATCGCCACCCAAAGTACATTTTTGACGTATTCTTAATTTTTCGGTTTTCTAATTGTAGGACCGAAACATTATTTTGAGATTATAAAAGAACAGTAAAACCTCATTCTAAATGACAATTTTCTTTGAAAAACGTGAAGCAGTTTTTTAAAAAACTGGCGTTTAAGCCCTACTGTAAATGCTAAACTTGAACCTTTCACAGAAAACTATTGAGTTTCCGAAAAACATCATATGAAGCTATTTCAAGCACTTCTAGTGACAAATGCAATAATCATTTCAAATCTCTGGAAATGTGAATACTAAAGCAATGAGAGATCTTTCAAAAAAATATTAGTGCATTTTTTGAAAACATACAAAAAAATACACCGAAATGAACTTAACATCATATTGAAGAGTGCAATTAGCACTATCCCTTCGAAAAGTTTGAAGAAAAAAATTTGGAGCATTTTTCGAGAAAAATGGCGTTTGAGCGTTTCAGAAAATGCGTAATTTTGAGACAGTTTCAACAGAAAACATTTCAGTTTTCGACAAACTTAACTGTTACAATTTCAAATATCAATATTCTTCTTTTCATGCAACATCATCTTGAATATTGACAAGTATGGCCATAAGTATGTTGGTTCGTCACTGGCTGCTTAATGAAACAACATAAAATATTTAACACGAATAAATTAAATGTAATGCATTTAAAACATTTTTTCATAGCATATTACAAATGTGAAAAATATAAAAGTCATTTGTATTTACCCGTCTGGAAAGTATGTCAGCAAATCTTCAGAAGTGAATAGTTTTTCTACTTTCCAACCTTTATACATGTATCCCACTCATACATGGCTTTCTGTGAATAGTAATGTTTTTTGGTCTTTATCAGCTTATTCTAATAGTTCATCCATAATATGTTCAATTTTTTTTCATTTTCGAATTTCATTTTCAAGTTACTTCGTCATGCAATGGTTGCTGATCTAGCCGTTCGCCCTGAAAACCCTCGCCATTCATGGAGCGAGAATCTGCCACCAGGCCAGCTTCCACGTTCAACGATAGGTTCTGAAATAAACTTTCGCTGCGAATCGGTACAGCAAATCTACTGCCAACAGGGCCCTAAAACTCACTTTCGACTCGCCTACATCCAGGAAACCTCGCAACACCGAGAACAGGAAAATTACCACAATCCCATAAATAAACGGAGTCCTGGACAGAATCGCTCAATTCTTGAAACGTCCGGGACCATCCTTCACGGATGTCTGCTGCTAAAAAGGGCTTTTCGTTCAGTGGATTTTAATAGCTGCATATTTCAGTGCATTTAAGGACAGTGTTAAGAGAAATGCTGAAAGTAGCTACACACATATTATTTTGGTGAGACTTTACACCACTTGTTTTGATTTGAATTCTACTTGTGGGATACATATTATCACAAGTTTTTCCAATCAATAAATTCAAAAAGAAAGAAGAAACCGAAACGAAAACATAAAAAGGAATATATGAAGAAATAAAAAAAGTAATTAAAAAAAATTCTTGGTGTTCGACAATACAGTCTTCCAAGGGGTTTTGTAGTACATAAGATTAGTCAGAAACATTATTCATGAAATTAGTCAATAACATTTTGTGGAGTGACTATCCATATGGAATGAGTAGTTTGTGCTCTGACTTAAATGTTGATTAAATAAGATGATTAATAATAAGATGATAAAATGTTGATTAATATGTAACTAGATAAAATAAACTAAAAAAATATAGCTGAAAAGAAATTAAAGCAATTAGGTACTAGAGAAGCTTGTGCTGATGTCGATCCAAATGCTACTGCCAGACATCCCGTGATTAACATTAAGACACTCTTCATATTTCCTGTGATGTTTAATGCAAATTAACGGAGAAACATACTTCCAGTGTACCCTGCAAAGTCAGTGGTATATATTTGGACTTTTGTAAAGGGGTCCTAACGATTTTTTTCTTTCACAAAAAAGCTTACGAGATAAAGAATTGACAAATTCGGTTGTTCAAGTAATATACATGACATTTAATTATGAGTAATGAGTCAAAGATAACGATAATTAAAACTGAATACGGAAGCATTGTATTGTCCATAAGTACAGCTATTATTAAAGCATTATCATCATATTTAAGTTCGTACTGTTATTGTGATGCATGTGCTGTGAAACAACCAATGCTTTGAAACTGAAAAAAATAATGGTACAGAGGTGATACAGTTGCGATATATCGATTACTGCGTAGTTTCAAAAATGAAATTTCACACTTTTTTACTTTCTCATATATAAAGTTTAACAATATTCAACAACAAATTGTAAATAATTTTTTTGTACAAGCAGAATAGATGTCAGTCCAAAAATTCTTCATTACAATGTACAATGTATAATGTACAATGTCAGTCCAAAAAATCTTCATTACGACTTCCTGGTTCCGTATTTGTGTTCATTTTTAACATGTGTTCAAAATTATCTCTTGAATAGAGTTCTATACTAAACTTTTCTGGAGTGCTGAACAAGTTCAAACACACCTGATGTAGTGTGAACTCATAGGCTTCAGCAATGCGTTAGAGGAAGTACAGTCATCATGAATGATAGCCGAATACACTTAAGACCTTAATATCTAGCGGTGTTTGGTGCTCATGCTAAAATGTGGAGTTCACATAGGCGGCGATAAATCGCTTTAAACGTTGATTTATTTGTCCGTGAAATGATTGCATGTTCGTAAGAACAAAGTGATTCAAGAAAAAATTCACGATATTATATAACACCATGGCTAAAGTGCCATTTTATTAAAAAAAGCCCCAACTTTTTCAAATAAAATTGCCATTAGGACAAGGTTTTACTGTTCTTTAATATTTGTAATATAATATTTCGGTTCTATTATTAGCACACCGAAAAATTAAGAAAGGTTTTTTTAATGTACTTCGGGCGGCGATAGATGGCAGCAGGCAAAGAGTTTGTGGCAAGTTCGAATAGCTATCCGAGACCAATGGAAAAAGAAATCAAATACGGGAAACTCTGTACCATTCTGTAGCACCACTAGTTTAAATATTGCTTTTTCACGCAAGATTGTCTGAAAACTACAAATATTTTCAAATAAATGTGCATTAATTAAGGAAGTAATTAATGAGTCATTTTATTTAAATAAAACCATGAGGGGACAATTCGCGATCAGGACAATTCGCGATCCCATAAGGTAATCACCCACAATTTGTGTCAGAGGAAACTCTGCAACCCGCGTCTAGGCGCCGTAATAATTAGTCCCGGGAGACGCGCATCAGGGCCGGGCAAGGGCGGATAACATTCATCGGCTTGCTTCCTGCCGTCCTTACTCATAACAATGAATTAACAGTGAATATCGCACATTAATAACAAACAAATCTCAATTCCTCGACTGAGAATAATTTTTAAAATGTGTCGCCATCGATTCATTTTTACTCAAACAATGAATAGACGGGTGCATTACCCACACTGTCGATGTCTTATTCAGGATTTAAACTGGCTTACCTGAAAAAATGAAAATTATTGGCGTGAGTTTTCATGTAAATAGTGGACGAAATGACTAGATATAGAAATTGCAACTAACAAAAATTCATGTCTCAAAATACAATGAGCTTTAACATATTGTTTTCACCAAAAAACCTTACACTGAAGTTAAAAAAAAAACAGTGGTATTATTCGTTGAGATTTACATTCAGTAACTAAAATAGACATATCAAGATTGCGGGCAAGATAACTAGCTTACTAGGGTTTGAGGGCAATGGGTCCATAGCATATATCGCTAGATTTAAAATGAAAGACTTAAATTACTTCCGAGTCGTGATACATTACTAGGTTCATGGCCCGTGACAGTCCTTTAGCGATGTCATTTGACAGTTATTGTCATAAGGATATTAATTTCTATTTCATCTACTCAAGCAAAAAAGGTACATTAAAATTAAGTAATATAACCATCAGATTTGAAATTGTCAATTGAGGGAGAAATTAAACATTTTGATTGACTTAAGAGTGCAATAACATCCTGCGCTAGGATGGTTTAACAGAGTTTCTCATCTGTTATAAGAGCTGTTCGCCCTGAGCGGGAATTATTAATTTATAGTATTGTTAATTTTTAACTGTATTTCTATTACAAGAACTTTTACAACAAATAAATTAAATATATAAATATAATAAATAATGTTAAAATAAAACATATCACAGAACGAAAACAAGGAAAGTATTCGCCAATCATACATATTCCTATCTATTGGCAAAAGGTACACAGGAGAATTGAAAAAGGAAATAAACATGAAAAAGTTACAAAGATAATAATAATAGTAATAATAACAATAATAATGTAGCCATTGATCCCAATGTTGAGCAAGGCCTCCCACAGTAGTGGGGAGGTTCAAAATTAAATTCGCTTTCAGGTGAGCTAACCCTGGACAGCGTTTTGATAAAGCTTCTTGTTCACTGTCCATATTACCGTCTAAAAGAAGACAAACATAATTCAAATTTCTGTTGTTTTTTTATAGAAAACAATTGCGAAATATGTTTTCATTAGAAGCAACACTTTGACTTGATATCGTGATCGCGCTATGTTATTTTCTTCTCAGCTTGCGCGTGTACACCTCACCCTAAATTTGGAGGGGAAATGCGAGCGGAGAGAGAGAAGTTACCAGTTTTTTAAATTATTTTTTAATTTTTTCTTAAGGTAAATAAGGACCTACGGGAGCCGATTTGTTTACATTATCTAAAAACAAGCAACGAACATAATTTTCGGACGGATACATTTAATAAGAAAAATTACTATGATATGTGTAATGATCATATGTGTAAAAATGATAAATAAGCCTCTGTTCTTGAATGAGTGAATGCGTCATACTCCCGTTTCGTGATAATACTGGAATCTTATAATTATACACTGGGACCAGCAGTGCACGGTCAATGGATGCGAAATATGTGTCGCATCCCCAAGGATTTCGGCCCTTCAAAAACGTTTGTTAAAAACATTTTCTGTTCTTCATTTCATTTCCGTTTGTTTTTTTCATTTTTTCCATGCGTTTTCCAGTATGCAACTCCCACCTCCGGGAATGTGGCAGGTCGAGAAACATCCCTTGGACGGCTTCGACGCTGGCTGCTACATCTCTGACTCCTCATTGGCGCTTCTGATTTCACCCTCCCAAAGCTTCGCCATTGCCTCTTTTAAGCAGCTTCTCTTCTATTAGTCGAAGGACTGGGAATCCCAGTGGTCACGTGCTAACGACTGTGAATTCCATATCAGGGGGGGGGGGGCATGAGAAGTATTGACCACACTACACTTCAATAGTCCAACAGTCCTGACCCAGAACGCTAATTTAATATGTAACGAGATGTGGGTGTCAGTGCTGACAAAGAACTCTTACCGCACGCGACTGGTATGTAATAGTTCTTTGTTGACAGGTTTTTTCACATGTATTGTATTGTTGAGAAATTGTTCTTTTTTCTTTAACTGGTTATAGAGTGTAACATATACTTCCATAAAGGAAAATCGTATTTTCGAAACTGTTGCGCGATAATTAGAATCCAACAATGTTCGTGGGAAAAGAAAAGACCTGGCGAGCACATGGTTTGTAGAAATGGATGACTTACACGTGGCAGAAAACGGTGAGTGAAATCTCCCAATGTTCTTTGAAAGGTTTAAAAAATACTATTTAGTTCCCAAGTACGCTAGAAGACAACGGCAAATCGACTTCTAATTAATCAATTAGGAGTATTGTTCATGTTTCAATGTACTTTTTGCATTTTTGTTTTGTTTATTATTTTCAGAGTAAGCTATTCAAAATTTGCAATAATATTCTCAAAGAATGTGCAGTGGGTACATCGTAATATGGAATACATAAACATTGTAAAGCATGATGCGTATTAGATACATTGGCCCAATTTGTTTAATCCCTAAAATTCTGATCACATTCCTATGCTTACTGGGTAGGAGACGACCCTAATTGGGAGTCACTTGTAAGAAGTAGAATACTCGTATACAGTAACCTGAGCCACGTCTCAAGAATGATTACGCATATGTACATAAAATTTAAATCCAGAATCTTCAAAGATAGAAAACTTGCAAGACATTGCAAATATTTTTTTCCGAATTGTGGTTTGCGGTGTTTGTAATCGTAGTAACTCATTTGTCCGCGAGAAGCGTTGTTGACGAAGAATATTTTGGTAGTGCGTTCGCGCGACGCTAGAGAGCAGGCCACGCGCTACAGCGTCAGAATCGTTTAATGTGCTGGCATGCATTGATGGGCATTGAAGTACGTCATTATTATCCACATTTGAATATAAAACTTACAAATAGTGGAGGCGTAAAAGTACATCTTATTCAATCGTTTGCACATGCTCTGTATTTGAACGTTCGGAGGTATATTTTTATATCTAGTAAAATAAAGGTTATATAGCAAAAATGGATGTCAAAATGTCAGTGTACATACAAAAGCTACTCTGTTCTTAAAGCAAGAAAAGCTCCTACATATATACTGAATAATCAGAAACAATAAAGACTACAGGGGATAAATAAGGTAAAAAAAAAGGTTCGAAGAGCTTGGATTGCATAATGTAAAGTACTAAGAAAAACTTGTGCTTGCCGATTTCCAGACACCCACCCCTCTCCTGCACCCCTAATTAAACAAAAATACGTGCTTTTTATCAGCTTTTTTTAAAGCAGCCTGCCAAAATAACTATTCTTCAGAAAGTGGTTGAATTCGGCACAGTTTTATAGTGAAGCGTCCAAAAATTCTCCACCGTCGGGACTGGAAATCTAGGAGCATCCAGGGTTGGGCGGAATTCCGCTTTTGGTGCTGGAAAACGGCTCTGTCACGCGGGACAAAAATTGGCTTCGCGGAATACTGCCCAATGAGTGGAACTGGATAAAATCATTTGCGGTTTTGGGCGGATTTTCAGATAACGAAGAAGTTTTCAAAAAACAACCACAACGACGTTGACAGTGAGGTTGCTTTTTAGTTCTTTACTTTATTCATGATTTATCAGTAATATTTTTTTAAATTTGAGAAGTGAGTAAAGAAAACTTTTAGACCTCTAGAATAGGGCGTGATCTAAAAGTCATAGCGTCTATGTCGCGCTCATCATCATATATAACATCGGCAGTATTTGGAGTTAATTTTAGAACACGCCATTTAAAATTAACCATCTTTTGGAAGTACGGTGTCACTGCCAGCGTTTTCCGTTAAACCATAGGGAACAAGCATTCATATGTAAGCATTTCAGTGGAAATATTTTTAAGCGCGAATATTTATTAGGAGCAAGGAGAGTGAAAATGGGAAAGCGAGGAAATTATTTTATCCCTTAAAGTATTCCTCCCATCTGCTCTAGTCATGAGAATGGTCATAACTAATTTTTAAATATTAAAATATAACTTATTATTACAAAAAAATTAAATTTTTACATAAATTTTTAATCACAGTATTCACAAATAAAAAACATGCAAATCAAGCATTTCATAGAGTAACTACCTAAAAAAAAACAAAAAACTTCCAAATACGTCATTTTAATGCAAATTCCAATTTACCCCTCGAAAAGTTGAATTTTTCTTATTGGGCGGAGTTGGTTTGTACCAAGCATCTGGGACGACCCATTCAGCAACGGCTTGGCGTGGACGAGGTGTAAATGCGGGGATGTGGAACGTGAGTGCACGGGGTTGGAGGGAGGACGGGAACGGGGACGAGGAACGAGTTGGAGGCGGGAAGGGGGGTAGGGAGGGGCGAGTGCCCGGTGCGAAGGAGGTGTGGCAGATGGCCGAGAGGGAGGGCCCGGGCGACGAGTGAAGAGGGGGCGCTCGGCCACGCGTCTACATATAGCTCCGCGCCGCCCGCGCTCGCGCGGCGCCTGCGGCGACGCGGCGGCTGGGGTCGTAAACGCGGCGCGAGATTAGCGAGCAGGGCGCCACGCTGGAACGTCGGACAGATAAAACGACGGGGCGGGGACTGGACGGGAGGGGAACAGGGTCAGGGATGGGACATGGGCGGGGAATGGGCACGGTAATAGGTGGGGGAATGGGCGGGGGAATGGGCGGGGTTGAGAGAGCTGGTGGTGGCGGAGGTGGCTGCGGTGGTTGAGGTGCGGGACAACACGTATTAATTTAACGGAAAATAAAGTTAATTGATAGGGAGGTGATAAACATGTTCAGTGATTTGGTTGGTTGTTCATACTTTAAGATTTGTTGGGGGCATGCCCCCTAAGATTGATTGAGCCGCAAAATAATTAAGAATTGGAATTGAATTAATTTACGTTTCTTGAAAATGTAATTGAGGTGGTTTATATAATAATGTTATTTGAACTGATCCAGGTATTAATTTATGGAAAATAAAGTTCTATTTTTACTTTATTATTTGTATAGGGAATAATTTACATATATTGATTATCTAAAAGGTATGCTATGTAGTAATTAATGTTATACAATTAAATTATTTAGGATATAGTATTTCTATAAGTATTGTCGAAATGCGTGCCAGATGCCGTGGTTAGACGTGAAATGCAAGTGAATATTGTTGATTAAAAGTTAATGAGTGTTTTTCATGAAATTATAATTAGTTTTGGTGACGGGGGAGCGAGCAGTGGTGGTAGTGGTGGTGGTGGAGGTGGTAGTGGTGGTGGTGGAGGTGGTAGTAGTGGTGGTGGAGTAGGAGGAGATGAGATGGCGAGCGGTGTTTATGGTGGTGGACCGGGCGTTAGGGGCGAGGCGGGGTCGTTGGGAGGCAGAGAAGAGGCCGTGACATGGATAGATAGTGAGGCGTAGGTAGGCGAGCGTGATGCTACGATAGCAGGAGTCGCAAGAGCGCGGGCGGCACGAGAGGCGGGGGCGGGGGCGGGGCGGGGGCGACGGCACAGAGCCTCGGCGGCAGGGGCGGGAAAGGAGGCGGCAGCAGTCGACACTCGATTTGGAGAACAAGATACCCAGTGCGGCCAAGCTCTTGCATGTAGCGAAAAATTGATATACGCGTTTTTTATTGATTTAAAAATGTAATACTGCAGTCGTAAGTTAGGTACTAAAGAAATAGAAATTGTATCTTTTGATCAGTGTGAATACCAGTGGTGTATTCGTTTTGATTCATTTTGAATTCAATTGAATCTCTTACGTTATAAAACTTAAAGTAAATTTAAAAAAAATATTTTAAAATAAACTGCGTATTAATTTCAAAATACCTTGTAAATTTGGATAAATCATACGAGTAGATTAAAATGGTGTTAACTCCATATTATTCAATGCATTTAGTTATATCAGTGTAACACATTTAAAGAAACAGTTTGGGGTTGTTTTGGAAATAATCGTGTTGTTAAATTTTTTCTTAGTTCAATGACAATTTCGCCAACACTTGTACTTTGAAAAAGTGTGCATGACAAATCCATATGGATTACTTAACGTTTAAATTAAAAATGATCAAAATCACGATATAATAACCGAAAGCATATTTAACATTCTGGAATATTTCATTAGTAATCGACTTTATTCAAACTGTTTTTTTCTGCTGAGGGGGATATGAAGCTAAGGCCAACAGTCATGCGACTTATTATAAAAAGAAACAGCTCACTAAACCAAAAGATTTACATTTTATGTTCTACGGGAGTGTAAGTTAGCAACATAATTCGGCAATATAAGTTATAAACATAACATGGTAGCTTCAACAATCTTTCTTCTGGGGTATATTGTGTTTTTTCGCTCGTCTTTTATGCTATACATCATCTACTTCATCAAAAATTTGGGGAAACTATCGAAAATATTAATTAAAAATATTACTCATAAAACGGACGGTTTGGTGCTTTTGAGGGATCTAGCAACATATCAATTCTGCAATAAAGCTGCAAACTTAACTACACTATAGCTCTAACAATGCCCTTGGGAGCATGAAGGCGATGAAAATTTCGCGCACGCGGTGTGCAGCAATAGTGGGAAATATTTACGACACGAGTGGTAACAGGGAAATTTAATTTTCTGAGTGGGAAATGTTGCGGCACGAGGTCGACATGCCGAAAATATAAGAGCAAAATAAAATAACTTTTTCTTCCACTTGTGGCTTGCATTATTTTTTAGACAGCCCTATTGACTTTAACTTAAGTTTAATTTAAGTATACAAATAAACTATGTGACATGTTACCTTAACTATGTCACATGTTATCTTATGATGAATTGTAGCTGATGAGACGAAATTATTTTGGTATCTTTGTTGCATCCACTGTTTCATCCGAATATTTGAGTATTGCCTCACTTTTAGCACTAGCACTTACAAGTAACTGCTTTTACTAAGGACTCTCTAAAATAGGTATTTATGCACCGAGGGCTTTGAAAGGGTTTTAATATTCAAACAGACCAAAAAGCCCGAAGATCTTTGTCCCAAGGGATTTTTGATGGCCGAGATCATTAGAAGCAATTAGCACCCGTGGTATACGCTCGATTGTAATTACATATTTTTAATAATTAAAATTTACTTATTTACTAATTAACTGGATGTTAACTTGCCTTGTGTTGTCTTTTCATATTCCCGACTCATAATTTCCTCTCATAATTCCTTCAGTAACAGAATACGGGTGTAACATCATTCAACATTTTTCATATTTCCCTCGTAAACACGATCGTCTCGATCCAGGTACGTTATGCAGTTATGTCAGTAAGCAATAAGTTAACAGTCGAAATTTATATTAATTTTTTGCCCGGCCACCATTGGCACTTCCCACACTGTGCGGCGCGGACGGAGCAGAGCGCGGGGCCAGGCTGCCCTACGCTGGAGGTGGCTGTGGCTGGAAGAGATGTTGCGTCAGCGGAATGTCGCCAGCTGCACTAGTGACGTCGGGTTATCGCATGTGCTGCGCGGAAGAGACGCGGCAGTAGATTTCGTGCGAGGAATCTGAGAGCACGGCTGACGTCATTGAGTCAGGAGACGACTACACTGAATGCAGTCTCAAAAACATCGACTTTCTAGCTTTTTCTCAGACAGCCTTTCCATAAACGAATTACATTCACACTAAATGTGACCCAACAAAAAACATTAAAAAACAACTTTATTCTTTTCTATTGACAATTTAAAAAAACAACAATTAAACAAATTTTAAATTTAACTCAACAAACGCAAGGCTTATTGTAATACATCTCGAGTTTTTTCCTGGAGAAAGCTGTGTACTTAGGGGAGAGAATAGGATATGGATGAAAAAGGCGCGCGGTCCGTGGAGAAAAAATATAGCGCGCGGTCCGTGGCCCGTTTTTTATAGGTAATACTGCGGAATTCGCCTGAGTTTAATGCGAGAAACCAAGGAAAATTACAGATCAAAGCATGTAGCATGTTCCAATTCTACTCTACACCGCGAGTGAATTCGACCTAGCAATGTAGTTAGTGTCCAAAACCTACGACACGGAACTCAAACCAGTCTACTCGACAACAAGAGCAACGACAACAGAAGATATTCAGATTCAAAGAAAATGTGGAAGAGAGATCGCGTGCGTACATTACTCTGTTGCAGAGTAGAACACCCCTTCGGTTCCCTCCTAGCCGGCTTTGACGTAGAATAAGATTTGGTCTAACGGACGTGTACGGCTTACAAGGTGCGGAAGGGCATAAGCACTGGTGCTCGTACGAAAATTCTGAAAATTACGAAATCGTGCCCTAAGAGTATCGTGCTGAATCAGAATATTGAGACTATACAACAGAGCCCAAATTTAGTGACGAAAAAGATGATAAGGTTCGAAAATATAGGATTTAACAATGTGTTGAATTCGAGAACGGAATTCGTGAATGTTTTAATTCACAGGCTTTGCAAATCTACTTCGGTTACTAATTTCTTCACGCCATGAAATTTTTCACCATCAAATCTAGTGGAATATCTGCCATCCAATAAAAGTGAATCATCAGAAATCTCTCTGATCAATGCATTGCCCATATTTTTACATTTACAGTTTGCTAACTTTAAAGAATCTTAATTAAATGTTCGGAAGGAATTATTTGAGAACAAATACTATCGCAACGAAGATATAAGATGGTTCCTGTAATTAAAGTCAAATATTTTCTTCTTTCACGTCTAGATGATGGAGAAGTATACTGTGAAGAGCCTGTTTATTGGTGCTAAAATGGATGAATATTCTCAGCAACCTCCAGCCATAAAAATAATATTAATTCTTTTATAACGCAGGTTAGAACTGTACTAGGGAGAAGCAACCGACACCAGCAATTTGACCGTGAATAATTTCGACGTGGAGGATTTTATAATCTAATTTTTGCGGAGAAATTACAAAAAATTCAAATAAAAAAAACAAATGGGTTACATGTTAATTTATTATGTAATTCTGCACACGCTCGGATATAAACTACAAGCAGCAGTACTAGAATAACCTAAGATGCTACAGGATACCACAGTTCGAGACCTTTTGAAATTTTACGTAACATAAACGTATTTGAAATTGTGTATACATTTCAGCTGACGCAAATTTCTTCACCAAACAACTTAATACCTTACTACTTAAATACACAATCTATTATCTAATGTAGATTCATTCTAAAACCCACTTTAAAACTAAAATTGATATTTTTCTTGCATACACGTTCAATAATATGTTTTACAGCGTAGAATATATTTATCTGTATGTCATTGAAATCCTTTGTTGTCGAAGCAACCTTCCTGGACAGCTCCTTCCTGTTTATAATATTTCTTCATTGCAATCATGAATAAATACATTTCTCACAATTGATCACAACTTTAGAAAATGTTGAATATAATAATATTTAAATATATTCTCAATTAAATTCATTAACTTGAGTTTTTTTCCTTTATATTTTATATAGTTGACAGTACGTTGTATCGAAAGATACGTATGTAATACATTTTCGCACATTATCTCATTGTTTCAGTCCGCACATGTGATGATTTGTAACAGTTCGAAGGAAGGTGTGATTTATGATAGAAAAGTTTCTATTCACAAATTAATTTTTGAATTTGAGAAAGAAAACTGAAGCATATTTTTTTAGAAATGTCATTTCTAAATAGGCAGTTAGAATTCTCCTCCAGAGAATGGTTGAAGTCGATCCTGCTGTGTAGCTGGAGTTCAAATGTTCGTTAGAGTTGGGTCTTGGTTTCAAAGATATGTCCAACAACTAAACCGTGGTTGTTGTTACTGAGCCATTGCATCAGGTGGGAGGTAATTGATTAAAGGGAAAATTCGGGGTTAGAGGCAACAGGGCACGTAAATATTAAATTGTTGCCTAATGCCAGGGCTTTTGAAACGTATTCGTATGTACTGACCGATCTGGGAGCAATTGTCGGGAATTTTCAAGTTCGCTACCATCGGTTTCCAATACTAACAATTGGTTTTGACTTCCACATTCGTAGTGAGTTAACGATATGTTAATGAAGTAGAACGTGTGTTGTAGCAGCCGTTCATCATTACTACGGCTCGAATGTTTATAACCAAAAATGATAGAAATATGCAAGCATTTATGACCTAAAAATTCGACAATGTGTTAATAAATTTGAATTTAAAATTAATGGTTGCATTTTCGAAACTTTTAAAGTATTGCAGCAAATTAACTTACCATTATATTGAAAATACACTTTCAAAATCTAGTACATTCACAATTCACTCCTCCTTTGTCTCCCCATTAAGACAAATCAAACTGCAAAAGTTATTTATACTAGTTGTACGCATAAGTTTTTCCTGGTTCGTGTGGTAAAGACAATATGTAATTTTCAAGAGAAATAATTTTTTGGTTATTCAAAATATTGGCAATGCGCTTCTACACACTTTGCCCATCTTTTAGGTAACTAATGGATACCTTGCCAGAAAAAAAGCCGCCTTTTTCGGCAAACCATTCATCGAGCTATTTTTCACCTTACTCGAAATTTCTGAAGAGCTGCTTTGCGAGCGCGTGCCCTATTGAAGCGAAGAGAGAATAGTCAGATTGCGCCAAGTCGAGGCAGTAAGGCAAGTGCGGAAGGATCGGTGTGTGAAGCTGGTACAACCACTATAGCACAATCAGATCGAACCAAACGGAATATTTAGTATCCATTTATAAATAATTTATTACCGATTATAATACAAAAATTAAATTTATTTCTCTTGTGATTTAATTCTTTCGTCTGTGCTGTTGTAGCATCACTAGTTTATAATAGCATACGGAGTGTAACGAATGAAAATCAGGAAGTGATGTCATAAACTGAACTCAAGTGGTCATTAACACGCAGCGTCTTTACGTCAGAAAGCAAAATCAACTGGTTAACTCATATGTGCTTTATTTGCAATTATTTTGAAATAGTATTTCTTTATTTGCCATGAATGGAATGATTGATTAATTGATATATGTCTTTAGGGGCGTCATATGCTCTACGTCATTAGTCCCGTTAGTGTAGTGAACGCTTTCGTCTCGGAAGGTGGTGGTGATTCTTTCCCCGTTGGATGGTGAGGTCCGTCCCCGACATACACGTCGCTTTGAGGGGTAATTCTCTCCTAGCAGGGTACCGACCCAGAGAGGACTAACTCTAAGCTCCTTACTGGTCTCCCGACATTTCAGGTTGTGTAGGTCACGCAAGTGTGAGTGTGTAAGAGGCAGGAATAAGTCGAGGAAAAGAAATGAAAGATCTCGCGCTGCCTGTGGCTGCTTCTTAAAGGTGCTGCTCCGTCGGTCGCAGAAATCACGGACGTCTACCGACCAGAGCAGCCTCCCGCTAGAATTCTCTCCCAGACAGCGACTGAATTAGACATATTTAGTTAGTATCGAAAATCCGCTATCTTCGTGACACAATCTCCAGGTGCTTCCGGTTAGAGTTGCTGCAGAAAGACCGCCATGCTACCTTTAATATAAACTCAGCCTGTCCACAGAAAGAGGTAACATAAATCAAACATATAATCCAGTTTTAGAATTCCTGAATACTAGATCTCGAATTATCTGAGATCGCTAGAGCATTATATGCACTTGGCCAGCATATATTCGTGGCGCGTAACGCTGAATCTGCGCCCAAACCCATGCTTATGTATTATATAACAAGTACGAGTATACCTATGGTCAAATATTTTTGACTGATTCGTCTAGTGCGCCCGCCGGCCTGACCGGACACTGGCCCCGTGGGGATTGCCTCATGTGCGAGAGAGACCTGGGTCAAGTAAACAGTATTATTCTGCAGCGAAGCTGATGGGGCACTTGCAGCTAAGGTCTAATGGTTTGCTGCGTCTTAAAGAAACCAATTGGTGGCTAAATTATTTGAAATGAATTATTGTGCTACAAAATGTTCGTCGACAAAAATAATAAATTTGCAAATAGTAATGGCTAATTCAAAATGCAAAGATACACAAAACATTTTTTGCGCATTTGCAGATATGCAAATGCTTTTGAACCCTGTCACTTACCAACCTCGTTCCAAATAATTGGCAAAATGACCTTGATACATAACTTAATACAACTGTATATTCTGTAGTGAATGGCGATTTACGGACTAGTTATTCTCTACAGAATAAGAACGTCTGTGACGTATAATATTATACGTTGGCACTTTAAGACTACATCAGCTTTTGGGAAGCAATCAAATGAAAGCCCATTCAAAGACATCAATTCACGGCTTCCTGTAACTTCGAGTGGAAAGTTAATTTATTTAAAATAATTTAATTTCGAAGTATTAATGTTAATTTGCACTTTTATTTGCTTAATTAAAACAATTTAGCTTTCGTTTGTATCCCTGTAATTGCTTCCACATAGTTACAATTACTTAAACATTCACTTTTGAAAATACAAATGAATATTCATCAATGGTTGAAAGTGAGTGTAGAAAAATATTAATTTTTTTCTTGATGCGTCATTGATTGTTATCGCCTTTGATATTAGGTCGTAACTTGCGTAACCTTCCTGGATCCAGAGGATCGTGGTTACGAGTGAAATATAAAAATAGTTGAATGATGCCACATGTTCTCTTACGGCGAGAATTATGAAAGGGAAATATGAAAAAAATGAGCCAAGTTATCCACTCAATTAGTACATAAGTAAATCTGAATTATTAAATTAGGTCAAAAATAAAATCTTGTATGTACCACGGGCGTACTAATGACCGAGCGGCGACAAAAACCCAATGGCCAACGGCCCATGTTGGTCACGTCGGTGACTAAGGTTCCTAATATAATTTCTCAGAAGAAACACGATCCGTTGCTTGCAGCGCTGGGCGTTTCCTACCCGGCGACCACCACGCCTTGTGCAATGCGCTGAGACAGCGAGCATTTCTTCCCCGCGCCACGGCGCTCCACGTCCCATCCCACCTCGACCAGCCCCGCCCCCTTCTGCTGAGCCCGGCCCGGCGGGAATTGTCTTCTCCGCCACTCCTCGCCCCCTCCCGCGCTGTCGCCTCCCATCCTATTCCCCCACTCTCAGCTGCTCCCGTCGCACCTGCCACACCTTCTCCTCCCTGCCCCGTTCCCCTCAACACTTCCACCCTTCCTCATCTCCCACTCCTTTCCTCCCTCCCCGCACCGCTGCCTCCTCTCGCATCTTCACACCCTCCTCCTTGGCCAGTTTCCCTCCCCGCTCCCTCCGATCCACCCACCTCGCTCCGCTACCTTCGCTTCACCCGTTCCCCCCTCTTCTCCACCCCGTTTCCCCCTCACCGCTCCGTCAAGCTCCCCTCTCTGCCCGCCCGCCCCGGTCTTACCACCCCTCACAAAAGGCTCCCGGGGGAAGTTCATAAATTGGGAAACTTGGCCTGTTGCCGGAGGACGAAGGCTGTTAGGTGCGATGCCGCTAAGTAGAAGCGATAGTCGGCATGTTAAGAGGCCAATAATGGCGTCCAAGAGCGAACAGCAACAACAACTACTTTCGCTTACGCAACTTGGGGAAACAAAGTGCGGGAGTAACAACATAAACATCGATGTTTGAGGGGGAGAACATGAAGTTTTACTTCGCTCGGCCACCTTAATATAACTCTAAGGGTGATAGCTGCTACGATTGCAAATGTAATCACATTGCAATCGCATCGTTTAATTTTGTTTTCATGGTGTATTATTAATCAGAACGAAATCACTCTAATTGTTCGCTGAAAAACACAATGGAAAAAATAAGGACACAGAAACCACTAGTGAAATCATTAAACAGGTCCTACAACTGATGATAATAAATGTGGGCATTGTCACGTAAATCACACATACTAAAGTCCGATTAATGTAGAATAAAATAAAAGAATAAAATAAACGAATAAAATAAACGAATAAAATAAAATAATAAAACAAAATAATAAAATAAAATAATAAAATAAAGTAAAATAATAATCCGTGGCAGTGGCATTTGTTCATATTATTTTTAAACCGGTAAATTGCTAGAAATATGAAAGAAAAATGAAGCATTTACAAGTGCTGGTTTGTTGTGATTACGTCGTATATTCTAAATACATAATATATACAGCTAATTATCAAACATACTGATATTCACAAGTTTCCAGGTACCTGAATAATTTATATCCAAAAATGTAGTTCAGAATTATTTCTCCTGTAATGCAACAACCATGTACAGCCGACTCCGGTTACAGTGAACGTCTGAGGCCTAACATTTTTATTTTACTCTATCAGAGGTTTGTTAAACCCGATGATGTCAAAATTAAATAGAATTTATGTACAACGATTAACTTAATGTAATTTTATTTAACTGAAGCAAGCAGTCGCCGCCTCTAGTCACGCAGGTCACACCGCGGCCATGCAGGTCACAATCTTTGTTTCCGCAGTGAAACTGAGTGGCCTAAGTTCATCAGTAATGTCCCCATTCCGAGTCCGTTACCTCCATCTCACGAGAGACATCTTCGATTATAATCTTTGGCTGACGATATTTTTTCCTTGCTGTCTAGTGATGGAAGTAGTGCCTCTGAGGCGATTTTTTTTTCCAGGAGGGAACTTATTTCTCAAACATTCTTCATTCGTTCACTTTAGCAGCGGTTCGGAGTTCACTATAGCCCAATCTTCTTGTGCGTATTTATTGTGTAAGTGAAACGGGACCAGAGGCGAATTCATTATAAGCGAGTTCACTACAACCGGAGGTGAGTGGATAATGAATTGTGATATACAAGAGACATCAATTAAATAGTTATTTAGGAATTTTTAACTTGATATTGAAAAATTCCTTTGTGAATTCAATTTTTCACAAATACTTTTGATCGCATGGCTTGGAGAATTTTAATGGTAGACAGGAGACCGAACGTGATTCCTAAAACAAGAGGGCAAGACAGACAAAGAGGGTTCAATGTTCGCAAATTACAAATGTATACATTACTTAATTATTCACGTCGGAGCTATAATATATATCATACATAAATATATACTATATATTTATGTAAATATATACCATATATTTATATGTATAATGCTTCTAAAGTTTGAACTTTTCACACAAGGTTAGAGTTTTGTGTTTTGTTAAACTGGTTGTGAAACTCATAAAAATGCACATCACCCCACAGCCTAGTGGCTGCAGGCGGGCTACTTGCTGACTCATCGCACAATACGACACAGTTCAGAGCCCTATAACTTTTTGATACTCTCGCATGGCCTTGAGCAGTGCGTCTGTGGCCAAGGGGTTACTATTTTCAACGCGGGGCAGGGAGACGCGTGAATAGATACCATGCCCGCACATCTCCGCACGCTCAGAGACTCGGGAGGGAGGGAGGGAGGGAATTCCCCTACGAACTACGCCTTCAGAGACACCAACGACCCCAAAGTCGAATTCTACGCAGACAGCTGACGCCCCTCTTATTCACAGTGCCGTTCTAAGGACTCAATCACGAGTCACAGAGAGAGATAATTTTAAACAGAATTTAATTTGCTTTCATTTCATTAAGAATATCTCGGGTCTTTCTATCAACTGCATTACACTCACAGGAATTCCGTTTTATTAAGTTATTTCGTGTAGAATATGGAAAACAGTTCCGTTTCCGCGTTGGACAGCTTCCATTGGTGCCATCTTACTTCACGAAGAACGAATTTTCTGATAGTGGCATGTTTCCGTCTTATATAGGTTCCGGTTTAGACAGATTTTACTGCATGAACTGCATTTACTGTATGTATATACAAGTTAATCGCATTTATGACGTCGTGTCCCCGTATTATTAGAGAAAAAAAGCTATCCATCCCCCGAACGGTGGAAGCTCTTCGTCCGATGTGACGTCATTTATGGTCAGACCTCGAAAAGGATTCACGCGAAAAAATAGAGTGATCCAATTTTAAAAAGTCAGCAGGTTTTGCGAAGAAGGCATTGATACCCTCATGATGATACAAGCATAACAGCTGACGCTACATCATCCTGGTCAATATTGTCATAGTTTTTAGGAATTTAACACACCATGCGACGCAATCGCTAGTAAAGCTCTTCATGTGATGAGGCCCTCAATCTTTTAGGGAGCTTGTCAATAATGAGACATCAACTGGCAGGAGGATCTCCTAGATGTTTGATTCAAAGTGTGGGTGTGGATCTCCAATTTTCACTATTCGAAGGTAAGTCAAAAGGAATAGTGATGCTCAGATTCGCTTAAATTATACCAGTTATTTCAGGTCAAACAAGCTAAATTATTTACGAAAATACTGTTTTCTTTGGTGCACTCATGCGCTGCTAGCCAATAATGAGTAAAGCATTTTGTATTACTTATGAAGTTCTATCAACTAACCAAGAATTACTGTCCATAAAAATCATCATTGGAAGGCGTATCATAAAAAATTATGAAATGCGGAATTTCTCACTCAAGTTGAAAATAAATTATAAATACAAATTATTATAAAAAATCGTATAATTTCAATTCGAATATTTTTTATCTGGTTTATATTTTCGATAAAAATCGAAGGAAATTTAAGAAAAAATCATATTAAAACAATTTTTTTTAAATGTACAAAAGGGTAATATGTCAAAACATATTTTAAAAATTACTCCAAAAACTCAAAGAACACATACTTTATTAATATTATCTTTACATTCATTCATCAGTTTTAACATTTATGGTATTAATCGTATAATGGGCTACTTACAAAACCTTACCTCGTAATTAATGAAACTCAGAAGCTGTTATATGAATTGCAACCTCAACAAACAAAGACATCTTTATTGTAGTTAATACAAAATATAAAAGTCAGTAAAGTTAAATATTAACTAACGTACACAAAGATAATGTAAATGTCAGCTAAGGCACTCTACTATATGATGCATTTATTGTGAATTTATTTCTTTTCACATTTATTTCTCTTAAAATTCTTAACCCAATCATTTTTGGTCTTCTTTTTCACTTTCGATTTAACTCTCTTTTTGAATTTACTTTTCTGTTCATTCATTTTTTTCTTGGATTCTTTATTATCATCATCAGATTCAGAATCTTCTTGTCCATCTTTACTGTTTAGCGTTCTTGTTTTCCTTTTACTCGAAAACATTCTCTGAGGAGACTTTCTCTTTTTCCCGGTCGAAGGGCCGGGGACGCTCTCGTCGTCGTTCTTTGGTTCTTGATGGATTTTTTTGGCTAAAGTTGCAATAGAGAAAGTACGTAAGTCCGAGGTCGAGGTAGACGCCTCTGGGGAATTTGTACCTTCTGTTTCATCACAAGTGACGCCGTAGCAAAGAATCAAGTCACTTTTCGTATTTGGTGCAATAATTTCAATGGAAGGAAGGTCAGCAGTTAGTTTCTCTTTTGGTGAGGAAACTGTTTGTGCAGATGTTGCATGATCAGTAGAAATAAGATTAGATGTCTCAGAACTTGGATTATTTGATGAATCTGTAGAAACATTATCGGAGGAAGTTTTAGAAATTATTATAATTTCAGGATTTTTAGTAGGATTTGGGCCAGAAAAATTAGCACATTCCACTAGAAGAGGAGTAGATGCTACACAAAGAGTTGTAGTTGAACTTTCTCCTTCCTCTGACAAAGAATCAGAAGAATCTGGTTCGAAATCCTTTGGTTCTTGTTTTATCTTGATTCCAGAAAAATCAAAAGAGCGAGTGGAATTCGAGTGGCAAGAAATTACAAAGGACGAAGTAGTGCCACGTAAGGAAGCCACATCTGAAATAGCAGAACCAGGGGACGGTGACAGACTCTCATTATCTGTGTCGTCCGCAGCTGTAGGAGTAGCAGCCAGAGGTGATACAGCCGGTGAAATAACATTGTCAAAAGGAAGATTGGGAGACAACTGTGACGTAGAAACTGAACCATCAGTGATCGATGTCGCAGCAACGGTTTCATCCATCGTATCGTTGTCCAGGGCATTGCAAGGTTCCAAATGGGACTCCTGGTCAGAAACGTGAGCATCAACAGATCTCGTGGGGTTATCGTGATCTCCCTCTGACCGACGTGGGGTGGACACGTGGACATCATCCTGCGCACGAGCAGCGCTAGAAACGCGCACATGACCACGAGACTGTGTGAGGGGAACCTCTTCGTGGGAAGTTCCCGTATCGGACACGTGGCCTGGAGCATGATCTTGTGATGATTCAACAGAGAGGCGGCCAGTATCTTGAGCATGGGCCTGTCCGCCTGGAGCAGACTCGTCCGAAGCCCGCGCGTGGCCAAGATGGCTAGGAGCCCGCGCCGTCGCCTGGGCTGCAACTTCCAAATTCAGCGGCTCCTGTTCCGGCTGTGCCTGCTCCTGCGATTGGGTGTCGAGGGTTTGCCACATTGCCAATGGTTTAGACAGGCATTGTGGTGGGTCAGCATCCGTTTCTGTCAACAAATTTATGCCCAATTATTCACATCATTCTACAATCACTCAATGCGTTACGCATCATTTCACGCTAGTCCAATCATTCATTACACATCGTTTCGCATTTATGATGCATATATCAAGCAAATATGAACACAACAGGAGACAAAACGTGATCTGCCGAAGGTACTCATAAAACCGGAATGAAATGCAATTATGATAGAATGACTGCCTCAATCGGGCAATGTATTTATATTTAGAACATTTTCTGTTCTTTCCGTGTTATCCGCGAGAACATAGCTTTTCCATGATCTTCTTTTAATGAAAAATTAGCTCTGCTTTTACTATGTCCCTCCGAACGTAAAACAGATCATCTATAAATTCCGTGGTGGTAGCAGATATCTTGTGGTAATCCATGGTATTGGAATGAAATAATCTCCACAAAACTTTTGTGGAGATTATTTCATTCCAATACCAGATCATCTATATTGATCTAACTGTAAGGCCTGCCTCTAAGAGTACGTCGGAATATCCACTGAAGAGATTAAGTGACAGTTGCAATTTTTTATAAATAGATGATTAGCGTTTAAACTTTTTTTATGGACATAAGTTTCTAATATTTAAAATCCTAAACGATAAAACAAAAATTATTTTTCTAAACAAAGAATGAACGCTACTACTGGGACCCATCTCTGTCCCCGCCACCCCCTTGGTATGCGACAGTTAACCCTGCCGCTACCAAGGATTTTTTTAAAATTTAGTACTACCAAAGGTGATAATTCAATTACCCCACCAAACGTTTAGAGAAAATTGATGGAGACATGAAAAATTTCTAATTGTTAAAGTTATGTATCAATAGAGTTATCGATATTTATACATTCGAAGTCACTAATAGTATATTATTTTGCCATGTAGAAATTAAAGAAACAGCTACTGAATGCCAAAGCACCATATGGGTAGTATTAACCCTTCTTCTGCCAAGCGGGGTAATGGAAATATTAAATTTTATATATTTGAGTATTTTGGCATTTCTCAATTATAGAATATTTTGAAATTCACTATATTTATTTTCATTCATGTGAGTAAAATTATGCCGAAATGAAAATAAATGTATCATAATGTATTAATAGTTTTGCAGCTCGCGATATCATGATGCCCTCCTTTGGTAGTTTGGGTAATAAAAATGTAGTAAGAATATTACAAAATCTTACTACTGTTTTACTATTACTAGATACCAGTTTATTCTGTTATTTTTCATTGCTGTGCTTTTAAATTATATATGTCAACACTGCACTAAAAGCGGTTAAAGAAAAATCCCGCCATGTCTACGAACTACGATACTCACTGCGCTGCATCGACGGAGGCGTGGAATCGAGGGCAGAGGAGCGGGCGGTAGCGACCGGACGGTCGTCCAGTCTGGCCCGCTGCAGGGGCGGCTGGTAGGGCGACGGGGACGCTGCCCGTCGACGTGCCGCGGGAACCGCCAGATGCAAAGCACCATCGGAGCCATCGCTTTCAGGGCCATCACCATCAGTTTCCCTTCCACCAAAACCAGCCTGCTTCTCTTTTTGATCTTTTCCAGTCTGCCCACACAGTTGCTCGCGCTCGTCTAGAGGGTGAGCGCTAATTGACGCATCTCCATCACTTCCTGGACTTCCAGTCTGTACTCCAGTCTCTGTTCCACCAGCATCGATCTTCCCTAGATCTTGGTCGCTTAAGCGAACGTCAGTCCGCTGTTCAAACATGCCCGTCGGATGGTCATTCCGATCTCTTGAACGAGCGCGTGCTCCAGATGCCGCTCGAACCTCGCAGAGAATCCTCGCTATTTGCTCCGTCGAAATCATCGAGTCGTCGTTACCGCCGTCGTTCTCGTCTACTGGGTCCAGGGACGGTGGATTTCGTGTTGCGTGTCCTTGTTCATGGTGATCGAGCGTAACCTTACTTGCAGTGCGCGTTGGAGTGTCTCGTGGCGTGACGGGATCTGTCATAGTTGCGGGGTTGGGTGGGTCTTGTCTCGGGCACACGGAAGACGACATGGGTTGGGATGTGGTTGCCGTGTGCTCGGGAGATGACAACTTGGTCGACTGATCAACAGATGTAACCTTACCTTTAGACAGCTCTAATGGTTCCTCAGACAATGACGTGGTCGGTTCAGATACAGCTGCGGTAAGACTTGGCGTCGGGTTCAAGTGTCCATGGGCTGAAGTCTCAACAGAATTAAGTGCAGAAGCTGGGATTTTCGATCTATGATTCGTGGATAGGGGTGGTAATGCCACAAGTGATTGAGAAGTGTTGTCAGTTTTACTACGCATCTGACCCGAGCGTCCGTTAGCTGATGACACGTTACAATGGACAGCAGATGAACTGATCCCATCCGCCGGGATTAACGTCATATCAGATTGAGATTCATTATCGGTACTGCTAGGGGTTTGGTCAACGCGTCTGTTAGCTGATTTCGCGTTGGAATGGGGAGCAGATCCAATCTTACTCATAGGCCGATCTATGGGCACATGAACTAATTCCATCTCCGATTGAGATCCAGAATCGGTTTTATTACAAGTCTCGCTCGAGTCGTCGAGAACTGTTGGCACGTTAGAATCAACAGCTGATGCCGACGTAGTGGTCTCATCCGTGAGTATACGAATTAAGTCCATGGCTGATTGAGATACAGCATCGGTTCCACTGGAAGTCGGATTCAAGGGACCATGGGTGGATGGCTTGTCAGAATTGAGAACAAATGGAATATTCCTCACGGCATTGTCTATGGGTACGGGCAATGCCGTGGTCGACTGTGGTGCAGTTGAGGTTATACCAAGCGTCTGTCTTAATGGCCCATAAGTTGATGGCACGCTATAACCAAGAGCAGAAGCAGAATCACCCAAGAGATTGTTAATGGGCACAGGTACTAATACCATAATCGACTGACGTGCAGTTGCGGATTTATTAGGTGAGTGGATTGATTGTCCATTGGCTGGCTCCGCCGTGGAATTGAGCGACGATGAAGAATAATTCACGGGTTGAACCGCGCGTGAGAGCACTAAAGCCATGGTCGATTGCGATGTCTCATTCGAGATATGGGTCGGGTGACCGTCAACTGATGGCACATTACAAGTATGTGTACATACAGGGGCGACGGGTTCCTGGATTGGTCGCCAGTCATTTGATTGCGCAGAGGATTCAGCAAAGTTTACTCTGCTACCTGCAGTCTGTCCTCCATGAGCGTTTGGCAATTGGTTATGGTTCTGCGACGTAGAGCTCGTGCTACTCGTCGAGTGATTCACAAGCTTTTGGACTGGCGGAATGGAGGATTGCAGAGCAGTTCCGGTGCTCCGTGATGTCTGCTCTGGGAGTTCGTAGGATGGTTCAATAGTGGATTGAGGTGTAGCTGCAGATTCATGCGGCGAAAGCCTTCTGTGTTCAGACGTTGTCGGCGTAGTGTCCTGCGACATGGTATTCTCTGTATACTCTGCATTCTCGTAGGTGGTGTTCAGAGCTGTGGTTGTGGAGGTACTTGGCTGATTTCCGTGTCCGTAAGATGGCTGCGAGTTCGCAGAAAGTTGCATTGATGACATAGCTACAGCCGCTTCGTAGAAGCTAAGAGTCCCATTATGCATGCGTTCCGAGTACTCCTTAATTGTTTCCAATGTGCCGTTTACTATCTGTTCCCTAATGATATGCTCTACGCCGTGTGTCGCTACAATTCCTTCGATTTCCGGTTGGCCTGTTTGAAGGTATGTACCGTTCGCCGAAACATGTGTATTAAAACCTGTATAATGCTGATGGGGTACTGAAATGCCTCCCATGTCAGTACGATGGTAGTCCCCCGTAGGCTGGTGTAGGTATCGTGAGTATTGCGGGTGTGGTACTCCTTGAATCCATGTAGGCTGCACATGCGCTGATGAATGTGGTATTGGAAACGGTTTTTGTATCCAGATTTGTTGTAGCTGCGCTGTTGGATGCGGCTGTTGGTGTCGAGGTAGTTGTGGACCCGCTGATGAATGTGGTGTTGGTTGCGATGTTTGTTGCCAGACTGATGGTGGGTGCACCAATGAATGTGGTGTTGTAGGCGGCTGATGCTGCCGGGGTGTTTGTGGGGGCGCTAATGCATGTGATGTTGGAGGGGGATGTTGCTGCCTGGGTGGTTGCTGAGGCGCGGATGAATGTGGGGTTGGAGGCGGCCGTTGTTGGCCGGTTAACAGTGAGTGTGCTGATGAATGTGGATCCGACGTCTGCAGTTGCGACCTCCTGTGGCCACCACCCGCACTCTCCTGCCCATCGGAGCTACGACTGTGGTGGCCAGAAGTAATTTGAGAAGAGAATATTACTGTTGGTCTACTCTGAACTCTTTCATCTCTTCTAACCGTTCTCAGGTCCTGAGGTCCATGGAAATTATCCTGTGGCTCTCTCAATGATCCAACAAAAGATGAATACAACATGTTAGCATTGATGCTGTCGTTCGTCCCAGTAGACCCATCTTCAGAGTCCTCTTCCCAGTCTTCATCTTCGGTTTCGGCTAGTTGTTGGAGATTTCGTGACGATTCCTGACGTTCTCTGTCTTGTGGGCGCGAGGAGAATTGAGGGCCAGCCCTCGTGAAAACATTTTCTGGGCCCTCTTGAGATTCTCTTTGTGATCTGGAGGTTCCTGGATCGGAATGAGTGGAGGTAGAAGGAGCCGATGTAGGTCTACAGGTGGGTACGTGGGTTCCTGGATGAGTCTGATGCATACTGCGAGTCCCTTGTGACATCCTACTGTCGTACCCGCTACGTTGCCCGGATGGATGAGGAAGACAGCGTTGTGGAGGGTCAGAAATTCCAGCATCCGAGTGGCTGCGCTGGCCTGTATCTCGCTCATGACTGTGGCTCGCTCTGGCTCTCGCGTGTGTCTGCGACATGCAGAGTTGCTTATTTCTTGACTTAGGGGTGGATTTACCACTATCTTCATAACGTACTGATTTTAAAATACCTTTCAGCTTTGGACGAGTTGGTAATTTTCGTTGGCTTGTGGAACCCGACAACCCAGTACTGGTAGACGGACGGGCAGGGTCCGTCACTGACTGCGAGGCATTCTCAGGAACTGATGGATGTGGCTGATGAAGACTTATTCTCTTTGGCATGCCAGAGGCATGTTCGGCTGTGGAGGTAGCCTTCCGTTTGGCACGAGGAGGAGACTCCGGGTGATGAACACGAGGCACAAATGTACCTGACGTGGAAGGAGTAGCATTTGCCGGATTTTCTGGTGGTCGGTTTTGAGGCGAGTTAAACGCAGCTTGGAGGTGAGATACTATTTGGTGGTAATCGTTCGCGAAATTCAAAAGATAAGTGCCGAAGATGGACCTAAGATAATCCACAATTGTGGCCAATGCACTCTGGTCTTGCCCGCCAGTAAAATGAGGACGCTGAGAATATTGTTCCTCTTGGTGGGTAGGCCCTCCTGAACGCGGATACATGGTCGGTGCACTGCTAGGGCCTGGCGTAGGTTCCGTGGCTTGGCTGTTTTGGCTGTCATTTGTTACTATATTCGGCATGGGGATCTCGTGAGTAACACGCGCATTTAAATCATATGTTCTCTTCCGAATGTTGCCCTGTAGTACTTCTGAATGGCCAGCTCCGGTATTTATATCAATCTGTAATAAAATTTACAAGATATATTTTTCCAAACCATTAATAGCTTATATTCTGCAAGCAAAGGGATGGGAGGGGCATTAGACACTTTAATGAATTGAGTACTTACAAATAACAACTGTGCTAGTAAAATTATATTGTCTAAATGATAATTAGCGCAAAAATGTAGATTCATATTTTGCATTGTTTTCAAAAAGTTACAAAATCATAACTAAGAGGAAAAGTCTGATCGTCGCGTGAATTTTCTAATTGTTATTATCTCCTACAGTTCTGTCAATGCTAGGGATTATTGATGATGAATTAATGATGCAGTAACACAAAAATCACACATGGTCCTCTTCGAATCTCACAAAACATGACAACATTTCAACGTTCGTGAGATGGCGATACGGATATAGTAATAGAACCAAAGAGAAAAAGGTATCAGTAGAAAGCGACAGAATAAGGGAGAGGGAGGAATAATCACAACAAAAGAGACAAGGACCAAGAATAAAGGAAAAAAATGAAAGGGGGAAATATTAGAAAAGGGTGAGGATGGTATGAAAAAGAATGACAGATATAAATGGGGAGAGAGACGAAGCGCGAGACGAAGTTCGAGGGAGGGAGAGAAAGAGGAGACTGATAAGAGAGAAGAAGCGGGGCTCACCTTCAAGTGGCTGTCGAGGAAGTCCATGGGGTGAGTGCCAGGGGGCGCGCCGAAGGGGTGCGGGTGCGGGGCGGCCGCGTCGTGCAGCAGCTGGTTGAGCTCGGGCAGGTGCAGCAGCGGCTGCAGGGCGAGCATGACGGCGAGCGCCAGGGCCGCGGGCAGCAGCGTGCGCAGCGAGGGCGCGGCCCCAGGCGCGGCCGACGGCTCGCACGCCGCGCGCGGCGTCAAGTGGTGCAGGCCGAAGTTGATGCCGTCCAGAGAGATCTGTGCGGTGGTGCGGCCCCTGCGCGGGCCGCCACGCGCCTCGCCGCCCACCTGCGACACCCACCGCTGTCGCCCAAACGCCCGCCTGCCCCGCCCATCCCGCTCGCGACTAGGAATGCGGGCGACGACAGACAAGGCGTGAGGAAGCTAGGAGAAACGAAGAGAGGCAAAGGTAGAAGAGTCGGGGACAGGAGAAGGAAATTGTTAAGAGTGGGGAAAAAGTAATGTAAAGAGTAATATAGAGCAATGAAGGGACAAGGGAACAGGAGGAGATAGATAAGAAGAATATAGGGAAAATAAGAAATGACAAAATGAGATAAAAGAAGGAAAAAAGGAAATAGAGAGACGACAGGAAGGGAAGAAGAAAATGAAGAAAGTAGGATTGAAAATGGTGAAGAAAAACAAATGGAATTCATAGAGAGAAGAACGTGAGAAAAAAAGAGCACGGAAAAAGGGGGACAAGAGAGAGAGAGAGAGAGGGAAAAGTAAATCCAAGAAGGACCAAACGTAGAATATGAAGGGAGAAGATGAGAGGAAGAAAAGATAAAGAAGTAGAAAAGAGGATAAGAAAGAATGCGAGGCACGGAGAGAGATGGGGAAGGAGAAGGGTGGGGAAACTGAGAATATGATAAGAGAGGAAAAAGGACGAGAGAGGGAAAAGGAAAAAGAGAAAAGATAATATAAAAGGAAAGGAATAATGAGGAGAGAGTAAAAGAAGCAGAAATGAGAAGAGAAAGATGGGTGTAGAAAAATAGGAGAGCGAAATGGAACAAGAGGAAAAGAATAAGAGAAATACGGAAGAGTGGAAAATGGAGAAGAGATGAAGGAGAAAACGAGATGAAATTACAAGAGAGAAATTTCATGAGGAAAATGAGAAACGGAGTAATGGAAAAGTGAGAATAGATGGAAAGAGAAAAATGAGAGGTGTAGATACAAAGAGGGGAAGATACAAAGAGGGAAGTAAAGGGAAGAAAGGAGAGCGGAAAATGCATAACAAAAAAGGAAAAAAAGAGAATATGACGGAAGAAATGACGTAATATCAGCAGGAGAGTAGACAGAGAAAGAGAGAAAGGGAAGAAAAGACATAAAAAGAGGAAAAAGAAAATATATAGAAATATATAGAAGAGAGAGGAGAAGGGAAATGGGAGAAAAAAGGCAAGAGAGGGTCAAGTAAACGAGTTAGTAAGAAACCAAAAGAGAAAATGGTGAGGAGGAATAAGAAAAGGAAAATAAAAGAAACAGTGAGAGCAAACGACAGAAGAGATAAATGAACAAAAAGGAAGAAAGATGGAGAAAAATAACGAGACGAGAAAATTGAGAAGCAAAGGAAGGGGATACACTAGAGGAAACAATAAAGAGAGAGTGATTAGAACAGAAAAGAAAATGAAACGATAGAAAGAGAGAAGGGGAGATAGAAGAAGATAAGAAAGAAGAGAAGGGATGAGAAAGGAAGTGTGAAAAGTGAAAAGAAGAGAAGAAGAAATAAACAGAAAAACAAGAGAGAAGGAATGTGAACAAGAAAGAGAAGACAAAGTGAAAAAGGCAAGGGAGAAGAAATCAACAGAGAAAATAAAACGCCAGAGAGAAGCGAGTATAAGTATGAATTTATACAAAAGAAAACAGGGGACAAGAAGGATTTGGAGACAAGACAGGACGGAGAGAAAGAATGAATAGCGGAAAGAAGGAGATGAGGAGGAAATACGAAGAAAGAAAAGAGTGAAACGTAGAAGAGAATAGTAAAACTTGTGGAGTTACAGAATGGCACAGACTTTCCCGCATTAGTTTTCTATTTCCTTCGGTCTGGGCTAGCTACTCGGACTTGCCAGGTACCTGTGCCAGCTGCCATCTATCACCGCCATAAGGACATTTTTTGACATTTTCTTAATATTTCGGTTTCCAAATAGTAGAACGGAAATATTATTTTAAGACTATTTAAGATCATTTAGAACTATCCCTACTAAAGGTTTAAAGAAAAACTTTGGAGCCGTTTCTGAGCAAATATTATTTTTGTAATTAAAAAAAATGTACATGACATTAATGAAAGAACTAACTATGGAGAACTAATTGTGTGTAAAGGAAAAACCTCTATCTTTAATTTTGAATTTGTAGGAAGACGCCGAAAAAATTCATACTTTCGAAATTTTCGAAAATTCATATTTAACCGTGAAAATTGAACCTATGCCATTTTTCTAAGTGTATGTTACTCTATTCTTACAAGAAGTTTAATGAAAAAATATTGAGCCGTTTTTGAGAAAATTTTGAAAATGTCCGGAGGGCTTAATGTAATGTACCCGAGTCAGTTAGAAGGACAGGGATTTCTTGAATTCGAAAATCCTACGCATAGTTTAGGCACTAGTAGTGTTCACAGATGTACTGACGGACAGATGGATGTTTTGCCGTCAATTCATTTTTCGGTATCAAGGACTCACAAAACGGATTCTGGCTACACCGCGTGTTAGAGTTAGTTCTTAATTTAGCAACTGGATTTATTCAATTTTTCGTTATCAGGGCCCGGTAAAGAATTTTTTCTGACGAAAATCCGTCCTTTTTAGCGCAGCATTATATCATTTTCCTATACTACGTATATTCTTCCGTATACACGTATTTGTATGTATACTGGAAAGTGAAAAGAGAAATGACTAGAAAGATATGGGGAGATACAAATTAGTTAAAGAGGTGAAGAACAGAGGGAAGATTTTGATTGATTTAGGGCGTGTCAACTGTTAATATCATTCGACCTGTAAGAATAGTAGTAGACGTGGATGCTGGTGGTGATCCTGCACCGCTGGATAGCAAGATCCGTCGCTGGACCCAGTTGGAACAAGTTCTAATCTCCCGATTGGTCTCCTTGCTGAACTCGATCTAGACAGCTAGCCAGTGTCGAAAATCCTGCCAACGCCGGGACTCAATCCCCAAGACTGTCACTGCAGTGACATCAATCAATGCCATACGCCACCCAAGCCGGTAGGGAGAAAGTAGATAAGAGAGAGAATACAGAGAGGCGGAATAACACAGCATGTAAGGAATTTCGTGAGAAGGAGGAAGAGGAAGGAGAAAGAAAAACAGAGAAGAAGAGACTTAAGAAACCAAAGAACTATAAAAAAGGAAGGTGAGGCTGTTAAGAAGAATGAAACGCAAGAAAGCTGTGAGAAAAAACTGTGACCGGACACAACACGAGAGAAAATAAACTGAAGTGAGAAAAAGAGAGAAAAAGAAGACGAGAAGAAAAATATTAGAAAAAAGAAGTGAAGAGTGGAATTGAGGAAAGAAAAGAAGAAGGGAAGGAAGGAAGGACGCTCAAGAGCAAAAAAGTGAGAATGATGACAAGAGAAGTGTCAACGAGAAGATAAAAAGTGATGAAAGAAGTAGAGAGAATAGGGGGTAAAGGAGAAGAGATATCAAAAATGAAGACGAGAGAAGAGAAGAAAAAGGGAAGGGACAACAATACGAAAGAGTTCACAAGAAAGTAAATAAATACAAGATAAGATTACAAGAGATAGACAAAAGATAAAAGGAGAAACAAAGAGGGAGGCGAAGAGAGGCAAATGTATAGTAAAACAAAACAGTGAAATAAATTGAAGAGAAGGGAAAAGGAGCAGTGAAGGAAAAAATCGAGATGGAAGGGGGAAGAAGGGAGAGACAAGGAAAAAGGAGAAGATGGGGAACAAAGATCTGAGAATAGAGGAAAATATAGAGGATAAGAAGGGGGGAAGTACATGGAAAGACAGAAAAGTAACAAGAGGAAAGAGAGGAGAGGAAGAGAAAGAAAGGAAGATGCAGAGAGAGAGACAGAGAGAGACAGAGAGAGAGACAGAGAGAGACAGAGAGACAGAGAGAGTCAGAGAGAGAGACAGAGAGAGACAGAGAGAGAGACAGAGAGAGACAGAGAGAGAGACAGAGAGAGAGACAGAGAGAGAGACAGAGAGAGAGACAGAGAGAGAGACAGAGAGAGAGACAGAGAGAGACAGAGAGAGACAGAGAGAGAGACAGAGAGAGAGACAGAGAGAGAGACAGAGAGAGAGACAGAGAGAGAGACAGAGAGAGACAGAGAGAGACAGAGAGAGACAGAGAGAGACAGAGAGAGACAGAGAGAGACAGAGAGAGAGACAGAGAGAGAGACAGAGAGAGATACAGAGAGATACAGAGAGAGACAGAGAGAGATACAGAGAGAGACAGAGAGAGAGACAGAGAGAGAGACAGAGAGAGACAGAGAGACAGAGAGAGACAGAGAGAGACAGACAGAGAGAGAGAGAACTACACAACGAGGACAGGGGAGCTACAGAAAAGAGGGACAATAACATCAAGAGAAAAGAAGAGCATGGGAAGAATAGCAAGAAAGTCAGAAAAAAAAGCAAAAAATAGGAAAAACCAAAACCCACGAGAAAATATAAGAATAGAATAGTGAGAGGATAAAAGTGGAAGAAAAAATGTTGAAGGATAAAAAAGAAAAGAGGACAATGGAAAATTGAGAAGAGAGAGAAATAGAAGAGAGAAAGAACATAGGAAAACGAAAATGCGGATAAGAAAGAAGAAGAAAACGTGGAGGACCCAGGAATGAGATATTGAGTAGGGAAGAGAAGATGAGATAGGTAATGAGATGGGCTGACAAGAAAGGAGATAAGAGGTAAGGAGGGTAAGACAAAGAAGGAGATAAGAAGTGAGGGGGCAATAGAAAAGATGAGAAAAGAGAGAAGTGAAACAATGGAGAAGTTAGGGCAAGTGAGACGAAGAGAAAGGGTAAAAAAGAATGGAAAGATGAGCAATGTGGGAGAAGGACACATGAGAAAGTGATATTAGAAAGCGAGACGAGGGACAAAAGGAAAAGTTAAGTGTAAAAAGAGGTAATAGAAAAGAGAGTATAGGAGAAAGAAAATATGGGAATAAAAGGAAGAAGTGGAAAAAAGATAAAGAGGAAGAATTGAGGAGAAATAAAAGGTAGGGAGACTAGAGAATACAGAGAGAGAAATTAGAGATAAGAATGGAGAAAATGAAGAGCGTGAGAGAAGACGAGATAGGTAAAGAGGGCAATATAAAAGAGAAAATAAATCAAGTGGAACTATATAGAAAGAATAATGGGAGGAGAAAGAAAATACAGATAGACTCGAATAAGAGACTAGAGAGAAATGATGAGAGAAAACGAAAGGAGGAGTGGACACAAGTGGAGGGAGAAGAGAGGAAAAGAGAAGACAAGGAGAAAAGGAAGATGTGGCAAGAAAAGAGTAGAGAGAGATGGAGACGTAAAACGTGCAGGAACTAGAAAAGAGGGCATAATGATAGAAAAATAGAAGAAGAAAGAAAACGTAAAACATCAGAAGAGATCTGATGGGAGAGGGAATAAGAATAGTTAAACGAGGTGACAGGCAGAAAGAAAAGGTGTCAGAGAAGATTTGAAGGAGGAAAAAACGGTAAAATGAAAAGAAATAAAGAGAGAATACAAGGTGAAGAGAAAAGGAGAAATGAATAGAAAAATGATTAGAAAAGAGAGAGGAAAAGAATTGATAGGAAAGTAAAAGACATGAGAAGCAAGGAGAAGAGATGAAAATAGGAAAATAGTTGAAAATAGGGAAAGCGGAGAGATGTTAAAATGAGACGAAAAGAAAATAAGAAAAGAGAATTAGCAATGTTTATAGTACAAGTACAAGGGAGTAGAAGTGAGAAACGAGAGAGTGAAGAAAGATTAGAAGTGAGTGACAATGTGAGAAAAAATGTTATAAAAGAAAAAGAGTAGAAAAGGGGTGGGAAAAAGAGGGAGATAATGTTAAGAGATACAGAAGAGCAATGATGGTGAATGAGATGAGATGAGAATATTTGAAGGAGAGAGAGAATGTAGAAAGTGGTGACAAGCGAGGAGAGATGAGTTGAGGGATAAGAGAAAGGGAATAGCGAAGGGAACTTTACCCCTTCGCCAAGAAACAAGGAAGAAAATGATGTTCAAGAGAGGAGATGAAAAAAAAGTGGATAAACGTGAATCAAAGAGAAGAAGTAATAATGGAGTAAGTAAATGTAATATTGAAATTGAAATGTAATTTGAAGAATAACGAAAAATATGAAATGAAGAATGAAAAGAAAATAAGCGCAAAGACAGAAGAAAAGCGAGGGAGAAGAAGAAAAGCGAGGGAGAAGGAGAAGAGCGAGGGAGCAGGAGAAGAGCGAGGGAGGAGAAGAAAGGAGGAGAAGGAGAAGAGCGAGGGAGAAGAAGAAAGGGGGAGAAGAAGAAAGGGGGAGAAGAAGAAAGGGGGAGAAGAAGAAAGGGGGAGAAGAAGAAAGAGGGGATGAAGAAAGAGGGGATGAAGAAAGAGGGAAAAGAAGAAAGAGGGAAAAGAAGAAAGAGGGAGAAGAAGAAAGAGGGAGAAGAAGAAAGAGGGAGAAGAAGAAAGAGGGAGAAGAAGAAAGAGGGAGAAGAAGAAAGAGGGAGAAGAAGAAAGAGGGAGAAGAAGAAAGAGGGAGAAGAAGAAAGAGGGAGAAGATGAGCGGGGGAGGAGAAGAGCAAGGGGGAAGGGCGAGGAAGGAGAAGAGCAAGGAGGAAGAGCGAGGGAGAAGAATTAAGAGGGAGAAGAAGTGCGAGGGAAGTGAAATGTTGGAGACATGAACGAGTAACAAAAGTAGAGAGGAATAGTAAAGGCGAGGGAGAACGTAAGTGAGGAAGAAGAAGTGCGAGTGGCATAATAGACGAGAAGACGAAGAAAGCAAGGGAGAAGATGAGAAATATGGAGAAATTTGTGAAGATATTTGAGAGGAAGAGTGATGGATAAGAACAAAGAAGAGCGAGAAAAAAATGGTGGAGAAGAATAGAAAGACAATTATGAAGACAAGATAGTGAAGGCAGGAATGAAAGCGAGAGAAAGGAGAATAAGGTAGCGATGGAAGAGAAGCAGGAGACGACGAGAGAAATGAAGCAAAAGAGAAGGAGACGGATTGAGTAAGAGACTTGCACACCACTAAATTAAGTTGACAGTTTGCAAAGAAAGAATGAAGAAAAAAGAAAAGAATGAAAAATAAAAAATAGAGATATTAATGCCCGACAAAGAGAGAAAATATAATAAAGGTAGATGAAGAGAGAGTGTGGGATACAGACTCATCACTCACAGCCCTCACCACTGACGTTCGAAAGAAGTATAAAAGGAAGGAAAAAGAGGGACAACGATATACAGGAAAGGTCAAAGGGGATGAAGAGAAGTAATAAAATGGAAAGAAAGCGAGAAAATAGGAGGGAGGAGTTGAAATATTTCAGAGAAAGACAAAATGAAAAGATGAAATTGATGAAAAAAGAGGATGAGGATGAATGTTTGAAGTGAATGAGGGTAAATGCAAATTCGTGGATGCAGTTGGATAGGGATTAATGTCAGCAACTTTAGCGGCGATACCTGCAGTTTATAAACAATCAAATCTGTTATTTGCATTTTTGGACGGGAATCGTTCAATGCGTTTCGTAATACCATGTTATAATAAAATAATCATATAAACAAGAAACTCTATTTCTTGGAATAATATTTTTCTTACGCCATTTATAGATACTCATTTGTTTCAATTGTTCTGATTGTATGGTGGTCTGTTAATTTCTTCTTGGTAGTCGGCCGTGAAAAGTAGCATTTCGTACCCCTGTTTGGTTGCATCATGTCGATATACTAGATCAGTTTTATCAAAAGTATTTCTCGGTGACTAACAGCAGCTTGATATAAACCTATTATACATTGTTAATATTTTTTTAGTGAAGCAAGGAGTTGGTCTAAAATACGTATATTAAACAATGAATTGTAATAGAAGCTCAAGTTTAAGAGTACTTATGTTCGAGAAGTTTGAAATTGAATGTTACTGTTTGACTATTGGTGAATATTGTGTTCATTTAAACACTACCCTCTTACACTGGAGCCATCGCTTAAACTAGTCCCATCGATCGTGCCATAGCTCTTAGTTATTATTATTTACACTTTTGGGAGCTGCAATGCGTCTCTCTTCTCTTTGTATAATGCCGCACAGTGTATCGGTACTACAGCAATCTCAAGACTAAAACATAGTTGTGATATCAAAGCAATACGTGAATGAGTAATCTTTTAATTCAATGATTCAATTCAATTAAAGCAATTCAATGATGTAATCTATTAATTCATGTACGAACTCTCATAAAGCACATAAATTTAAAGTGTATGTACTCTGATGTTATATTTAAAGTGTAATCCGATATCGTCTCTGAACACTAGTGAAAAATTTCCGTGACTGACCGCCAGCCTGTTCGTTACGTGAGCTCTGTGCGCCTTATTTGCTTTGTGTGTCTAATGACCCCATGGACCACGATGAAAGTGCATCAGGGGATATGTGCAATGACAAACGCCCCTTCTCTCATGAAGCCTAATCCTAACACAAGTAGGTACATCTCATACGTGAATAAAATGACGTCTCAAGGGAACCTAACAAATGAACAATTCAACGAGTTAAATAATTTAGTGACGAAATATTCTGACTCTTATAATAATTTGCTTCAGAATATCACAATTTTAAAAAAATGGCTCTACATTTTTACTTGTAACTACATGAAGAGAGTAATCAAACAGCATTTTATCATCGCTTTCAATTTTTTCCCCTCTTCGGATTCAAACACACGTATACTACATGATCCAGGAGTGCTAATTGGCTGCACTACTGGTAGTTACACCATTTTTCAACTTTGAGGTCGCATCACTAGTGCAAACGCAGCTGTTGTGGGCGTGTCCTACCTGGGCAGCGGGCTGGGTGTTGTCTTCCGCGGGCTCTTGTGTTGATTCCATAGACTCCGGCTCGGAGATCTCTGACGGAGGAGTAGGCGATGTGGCTTGGTCGAACATTACTACAAATCTTCCCTCGTCAGAGGTATTTTCAGCAGAGTCTTCCTCTTCATATTCCTCTTCCCTCCCTACTTCTCCTCCTCCTCCTTCGTCCTCCTCCTCAACTTCTTCAATTACTTCTTCTTCCAGCTCCTCATCAGTTGACTCATTCTCGGACGATCCGCTACCGTTGATAATGAAACGCTTCATATCACTGCCAACGAACGTACTTTTCGTACAAAACCTACACAAGAAAGGGGCAAGTAATTAGTAATATTAATACATTTCCTTATTACCTATGCGATCATAAGAATTAATGGACATATCAAGTTACATACTAGCCTCCAATAACACGTATTCCTTCGTATACTACTATTGCATTATAAAGTAAAATGCCGAGGTATTATTCTAACACTTAGGGTTCATTTACGATGCCCTTAAAATGTTAACCTGCAAAATATATTCATAATCACTCATAGGAAGTGAATAATGAACATGTCCTGTTAATGTTCCTCTACAGAAAAAAACTGGTGTTTTGTTGCTATTCTTGGAAAACTGGCGAATATTTCACGGCTCATAGAGAAACAATTTATCCTTGTATAATATATCGGTAGTTTGTATTGCTCACAATAATGCACTCCATTCTTTTACGAAAATAACTATTACTTAAAGTCTTACAGATAAAACATGAAATGTCCATGCAATTGCAAAATTATACCTGGAATCAAATTTAACAAATTCTCAGTGTTCGATTTCCAAATGTTGAAAGATGGCACATATTTGAACTGATAAATTTAATATCAAGCAAGAAAGGTTTCAAAATTAATAATATTTTAGCCGCACACGAGTAAATTCACTTTGCAAAAATCCTTCAGTACTATCGCACAAATCTATCACACACATTGACTAAGTAAAACTCAAAGACTAAGAGATATCTCGGAAAATTCTCCAAACCTAAGCATTCACATCGTACTACACACTAAATTAATGATTAATAATTATTAATAAATAAGTAATAACTCTTTAATACTTACGTAGCATTCGCCGCAAACCCGCCCTGGACGACTGTTCTCACTCAGCTTCGTGCGTTAAAGTCTCCACTTCTTCTAACACCACACGTTTCAATAAACTATTATTCAGCATCAGACTTCGTCGCACGATCTTGAGGAAGTGACGAGAGGCATCGGTGGGTGCGATACTTACTGGAATGTGCACCGAGTCCCCCCACTCCCGCCCACTCTATGGCACGGCCAATCAACGCGGACGTCTGAATGCTTCCGAAGATCCGAAAAGAACTCTCAGGAGAAACTCTGGTTTTACGAAACAAAATTTCATTGCCCCAAGAATTCTTTAACTGATTCCTTTATTTCCTCAATAAGCGAAGTATTGAGAAGGTTTCGTATAATTTATATTCATTATACGTCTTTATTATTTCGTAAATTTTAATCAAGACTTCGTTTTCTTTTCGACCTGTGAAGAAGCGCGTTGCAGGGAGCGGCCGCAGGGGCAATTGCCATTGGTCAAAGATACGTCATAGAGCGCTGGGGGAGGCGGTCGCATACGCGGTGGCGGGCGCTGACGGAGGCGAAAGCCCAAGGAAGGGGAGACGGAAAAGATATCATGGCGCAGGGAATGGAAGTACGAAACTTGTATCGAAATTTTACAGACCATCATAATAAATTAAAACAGCGCAGTTTGAAGCGTGAAAACACCATTTTACGTTAGTTTTTCATAAATAAAAACTAGTCCCTTGTATGTCCTGCACTTTTTACTTAAATTAGACATACATTAATGTGTTATACTGTTCTTCTTTCACATAGAAAATAATATTATTCGAAAGAAAGCAAATGCAATCATTAAAAAATCACCGTTTTCGGCATGGAAATACTACTTCCACTTCCTATTCTTCATAAATAAATCTAGTTGTTTGTATACTTCGTATATTTTACTAAAATAAAACATAATTGAATGTGTTATATTATCCTTCCTTCACATAGAAAATAATTTCATTCGAAAAAAAGGAAATGCAATTCATATAGTAAATAGTATGCAAAATACCGATTTGATTGATATTTTGACGAGAAAGCGACAAGATTAAGGTAGTATTCTGTATTTAGATATTAAACAAATCTAAATAGAGCGGAAGCTGAAAGAGAAACACAGGGATTCTCGTAGAGCACAGTTTTAACTCATAATTAATTTCATCGTAACTATGAAATTATGTACACAACTGGAAATAAAAAAGAATATTAGCAAAGCAAAGAAGTAACAATACGTTATTATATTGATGCAGATTTTGCCAGACATTTAAGGTTCTATATGATTAAGAGTCTCGATGCTAAAGCTGTTTTAGACATAAATAATATGATCTCGCCGTAGCATTATCAATCATAAAAACTTGATACCATTCTCTGCAATTCTTTTCTAATCTTATTTTACAAATGACTTGATTTAACCTTCATTACATCTTGTCAACATAAGATAAAATCTTGTATTAAACTCTTTCAGTGGAGTCGTTAAAAAAATCGTGCAATAACGTGAGTGGTGGCCTGCGAAATGAAAATGTATAGTGGTACAGATTATATAAAAGATACATTGAAAACACACAATGTTCTTTCTCAGAGATCTGTAGTAGCTCAAAAAAATAAAACTTGTGATTTTAAGAAGAATCTTGAAAAAAATGTTTGTGGATTAAATCTTGCTCCACTTTATACAAATTACCGCATAGTAGTAGATCAATCACCATTTAATGGCCAGAGTCATTATTTTTAAAGAATAATACTAAAAACAATCATGCCTCTAATAAAATCCATGTTAATAAATTAAAAACCAAGCGATATTACAAATTTGTTCAAGGCGGTATGACTTATTGTCGATTACTGGAAATTAAATGAAGTTGCAGATATACTAAATACTGCTCTTCTGACCAAAACATTTTTTTAGGTTTATTCCGAAAAAATCGACAAAATGCCACAATTTATTATATTGAAAGTTGTTTCTGTAACATTTTATATCGGCTGCTATGACTCAGTGGAAGTATCGACGTTGCCTGTGCAGCGTTGCTCACCGAAAGATGTTAGGGTTAGGGGCCCGGGTTTTGATTTTAGCTATGTTGTTGAATTGCTCCACAGTCTGTAGGACAATTCTAGTGACCGATTGCTTTGTTGGGTAGCTTTACGAGGTTTTTCCTCTCAATTCCGCTCGAATTGGGGAGCAGTACACTACCAAAGGTGAACAGACCGCAAATAATGGCTCATTTCTCTTCCTGGTCTACGCACTACCATACATGGGTACCAATTGGAAGCTAACAGTTGGTCCCGGATTGGGAGGTTCCCCACAGAGGGAGGTGTCTGGGGAGGAAGCAGACATGTAGGTCGACGCCGGGCCTGTGAGCAAGGAGCATCGTGCCCTTCCGTAATATGACATGCACTCCGTGTGTGTCTCTCTCTCTCTGTGTCTCTCTCTCTGTGTGTGTGCCTCTGTGGGTGTGCCTCTGTGTGTGTGCCTCTGTGTGTGTGCCTCTGTGTGTGTGCCTCTGTGTGTGTGCCTCTGTGTGTGTGTGCCTCTGTGTGTGTGTGCCTCTGTGTGTGTGTGCCTCTGTGTGTGTGCGCCTCTGTGTGTGTGCGCCTCTGTGTGTGTGCGCCTCTGTGTGTGTGCGCCTCTGTGTGTGTGCGCCTCTGTGTGTGTGCGCCTCTGTGTGTGTGCGCCTCTGTGTGTGTGCGCCTCTGTGTGTGTGCGCCTCTGTGTGTGTGCGCCTCTGTGTGTGTGCGCCTCTGTGTGTGTGCGCCTCTGTGTGTGTGCGCCTCTGTGTGTGTGCGCCTCTGTGTGTGTGCGCCTCTGTGTGTGTGCGCCTCTGTGTGTGTGCGCCTCTGTGTGTGTGCGCCTCAGTGTGTGTGCGCCTCTGTGTGTGCGCGCCTCTGTGTGTGCGCGCCTCTGTGTGTGCGCGCCTCTGTGTGTGCGCGCCTCTGTGTGTGCGCGCCTCTGTGTGTGTGCGCCTCTGTGTGTGCGCGCCTCTGTGTGTGCGCGCCTCTGTGTGTGCGCGCCTCTGTGTGTGCGCGCCTCTGTGTGTGCGCGCCTCTGTGTGTGCGCGCCTCTGTGTGTGCGCGCCTCTGTGTGTGCGCGCCTCTGTGTGTGCGCGCCTCTGTGTGTGCGCGCCTCTGTGTGTGTGCGCCTCTGTGTGTGTGGGCCTCTGTGTGTGTGCGCCTCTGTGTGTGTGCCCCCTTGTGTGTGTGCGCCCTTGTGTGTGTGCGCCTCTGTGTGTGTGCGCCTCTGTGTGTGTGCGCCTCTGTGTGTGTGCGCCTCTGTGTGTGTGCGCCTCTGTGTGTGTGCGCCTCTGTGTGTGTGCGCCTCTGTGTGTGTGCGCCTCTGTGTGTGTGCGCCTCTGTGTGTGTGCGCCTCTGTGTGTGTGCGCCTCTGTGTGTGTGCGCCTCTGTGTGTGTGCGCCTCTGTGTGTGTGCGCCTCTGTGTGTGTGCGCCTCTGTGTGTGTGCGCCTCTGTGTGTGTGCGCCTCTGTGTGTGTGCGTCTCGGTGTGTGTGCGCCTCTGTGTGTGTGCGCCTCTGTGTGTGTGCGCCTCTGTGTGTGTGCGCCTCTGTGTGTGTGCGCCTCTGTGTGTGTGCGCCTCTGTGTGTGTGCGCCTCTGTGTGTGTGCGCCTCTGTGTGTGTGCGCCTCTGTGTGTGTGCGTCTCTGTGTGTGTGCGCCTCTGTGTGTGTGCGCCTCTGTGTGTGTGCGCCTCTGTGTGTGTGCGCCTCTGTGTGTGTGCGCCTCTGTGTGTGTGCCTGCCTCTGCGTGTGTGCCTGCCTCTGCGTGTGTGCCTGCCTCTGCGTGTGTGCCTGCCTCTGCGTGTGTGCCTGCCTCTGCGTGTGTGCCTGCCTCTGCGTGTGTGCCTGCCTCTGCGTGTGTGCCTGCCTCTGCGTGTGTGCCTGCCTCTGCGTGTGTGCCTGCCTCTGCGTGTGTGCCTGCCTCTGCGTGTGTGCCTGCCTCTGCGTGTGTGCCTGCCTCTGCGTGTGTGCCTGCCTCTGCGTGTGTGCCTGCCTCTGTGTGTGTGCCTGCCTCTGTGTGTGTGCCTGCCTCTGTGTGTGTGCCTGCCTCTGTGTGTGTGCCTGCCTCTGTGTGTGTGCCTGCCTCTGTGTGTGTGCCTGCCTCTGTGTGTGTGCCTGCCTCTGTGTGTGTGCCTGCCTCTGTGTGTGTGCCTGCCTCTGTGTGTGTGCCTGCCTCTGTGTGTGTGCCTGCCTCTGTGTGTGTGCCTGCCTCTGTGTGTGTGCCTGCCTCTGTGTGTGTGCCTGCCTCTGTGTGTGTGCCTGCCTCTGTGTGTGTGCCTGCCTCTGTGTGTGTGCCTGCCTCTGTGTGTGTGCCTGCCTCTGTGTGTGTGCCTGCCTCTGTGTGTGTGCCTGCCTCTGTGTGTGTGCCTGCCTCTGTGTGTGTGCCTGCCTCTGTGTGTGTGCCTGCCTCTGTGTGTGTGCCTGCCTCTGTGTGTGTGCCTGCCTCTGTGTGTGTGCCTGCCTCTGTGTGTGTGCCTGCCTCTGTGTGTGTGCCTGCCTCTGTGTGTGTGCCTGCCTCTGTGTGTGTGCCTGCCTCTGTGTGTGTGCCTGCCTCTGTGTGTGTGCCTGCCTCTGTGTGTGTGCCTGCCTCTGTGTGTGTGCCTCTGTGTGTGTGCCTCTGTGTGTGTGCCTCTGTGTGTGTGTGCCTCTGTGTGTGCGCCTCTGTGTGTGTGCCTGCCTCTGTGTGTGTGCCTGCCTCTGTGTGTGTGCCTGCCTCTGTGTGCCTGCCTCTGTGTGCCTGCCTCTGTGTGCCTGCCTCTGTGTGCCTGCCTCTGTGTGCCTGCCTCTGTGTGCCTGCCTCTGTGTGCCTGCCTCTGTGTGCCTGCCTCTGTGTGCCTGCCTCTGTGTGCCTGCCTCTGTGTGCCTGCCTCTGTGTGCCTGCCTCTGTGTGCCTGCCTCTGTGTGCCTGCCTCTGTGTGCCTGCCTCTGTGTGCCTGCCTCTGTGTGCCTGCCTCTGTGTGCCTGCCTCTGTGTGCCTGCCTCTGTGTGCCTGCCTCTGTGTGCCTGCCTCTGTGTGCCTGCCTCTGTGTGCCTGCCTCTGTGTGCCTGCCTCTGTGTGCCTGCCTCTGTGTGCCTGCCTCTGTGTGCCTGCCTCTGTGTGCCTGCCTCTGTGTGCCTGCCTCTGTGTGCCTGCCTCTGTGTGCCTGCCTCTGTGTGCCTGCCTTTGTGTGCGTGCCTCTGTGTGCGTGCCTCTGTGTGCGTGCCTCTGTGTGCGTGCCTCTGTGTGCGTGCCTCTGTGTGCGTGCCTCTGTGTGCGTGCCTCTGTGTGCGTGCCTCTGTGTGCGTGCCTCTGTGTGCGTGCTTCTGTGTGTGTGACTCTGTGTGTGTGCCTCTGTGTGTGTGCCTCTGTGTGTGTGCCTCTGTGTGTGACTCTGTGTGTGTGACTCTGTGTGTGTGACTCTGTGTGTGTGACTCTGTGTGTGTGACTCTGTGTGTGTGACTCTGTGTGTGTGACTCTGTGTGTGTGACTGTGTGTGTGACTCTGTGTGTGTGCCTCTGTGTGTGCCTCTGTGTGTGTGCCTCTGTGTGTGTGCCTCTGTGTGTGTGCCTCTGTGTGTGTGCCTCTGTGTGTGTGCCTGCCTCTGTGTGTGTGCCTCTGTGTGTGTGCCTCTGTGTGTGTGCCTGCCTCTGTGTGTGTGCCTCTGTGTGTGTGCCTCTGTGTGCGTGCCTCTGTGTGCGTGCCTCTGTGTGTGTGCCTGCCTCTGTGTGTGTGCCTGCCTCTGTGTGCTTGCCTCTGTGTGCCTGCCTCTGTGTGCCTGCCTCTGTGTGCGTGCCTCTGTGTGCGTGCCTCTGTGTGCGTGCCTCTGTGTGCGTGCCTCTGTGTGCGTGCCTCTGTGTGCGTGCCTCTGTGTGCGTGCCTCTGTGTGCGTGCCTGTGTGTGCGTGCCTCTGTGTGTGTGACTCTGTGTGTGTGACTCTGTTTGTGTGACTCTGTGTGTGTGACTCTGTTTGTGTGACTGTGTGTGTCTCTGTTTCTCTCTCTGTGTGTGTCTCTGTGTCTCTCTGTATCTGTGTGTGTCTCTCTCTGTGTCTCCCTCTCCCCCCCCCCCCCTCTCTCTCTCTCACACACACACACACACACACACACTCATTCACACACTTTCTATCACAAACATGTGCACCATGTATATGTATGTTCTTTGGTACAATTGCTCTTTACGAGCTGTGGTCTACAAGCAGCGTCCCGGTATTGCGGTCATGGGTTAACATACAAACAGTACCCTATCAAAAACCAATATTTAAGAATATTTCAAATCATAAGATTATATCGAAGGGAACATTTCAGTTAGCACAATGTCTAAAACAATCACATATTACTAAAATAAAGAACATCTTGTTATTTATTTAGGAAATATTTTTTCATTCAACATTTTCGAGTATTCTACAACAAATAATAGTGCCATTACATACTTGAATGTGTAATATGTGATACGATATATGAATAGATTTTCTAAATTTCGAGTACTAAAACGTTACGTCTTACATTTCTTAATTTTCTTTATTCAAAACATTTCTGAAAATTCTCTCAATTCTGCAAAAAGCTATTGAAATTATAGACTTCATGAGCTTCTCCATAGAAACAATGTATGAGATCAGTGAATTAATAAGAAATATTAGAATATTTTACCTACAACGAGGTGAAAAAAATGTAGGTTTTATGAAAAATATACAATCCAAGGGAGATCAACACAAATAAGGAAGATGATTGTCGTGAAAATGTATATCTCTCCGTCAAAATCTTATAATTAAAGTGTAAAGCAAGTATTATTCTGACATGTTTGATCAACATAATAATAAACTGTGTTTTGAGTAACGTTTTACGTTGATGATGATCAAAGAAATCGACAACCGTACTTTCCGCGCAAACAACAAAATATCTTTATAACAAAATAATACTTTATACGAAAATCAAGGATACATCATCTTCCTTTCGTTACACAGAAAACATGTAATGTAATCCAACCAAATTCAAGTAGTGTCTCCGTTATGAGGAAATTTTCTTCGAAAGAACAATTTTATTTCAACATATTCAAGTAATCGGAAATAAGGATCAGCAAACTTAATACACGTGCCGTCAACTCACATACCAAATAATATGATGAGTTGTCGGCATCAAATATCGTTGCCAACCAATACGTTCTTTCACATTGAAACATAGCATAGGTGAACATTTCTACAGGAAACTCAAACAACAGTCCATTCCATTTGTAATACAATGGTATTTTGAAACGTAACTGGAGACTTCCTTAGAAGTAACAAATAACGGTCACAATTACATTCAATTTTTAAGTTCAATTCAAGTTCTTTCTGTGTAATTTTTTTACAGTAAACAATTAATTCTTTCAGAATAAGCTGAGTCACGAAAAGGAAGTAAGATGTTTAATACGAGAATCTTGATACACACTTTGGAAAAGGAATATATTAATTATGAGCTGTAAAATATTTACAGAATTTAATAAAGTTAATCCGGTAGATTTGAAATTCAAAAATGTGAAGATTAACAGTACTAATTGACAATTCGCTTGAGATGTAATTTTTTCAATACATTGATCCTTTTAATTTACACCTTGCGTACACGAAATAATGTAAAAATGATGAAAATGTATGCTAATAAAGGTAAGAGATATTTGAATGTTTTAATAGAACCTAATTTCCTTTACACAGTTTTTTTGTATCAAAAAATAACATTGCGGTTTACTTTAAAGGCGCAAGGATTTGAAGTTGTCAAATTAATGTAGGCCAAAGGCTGCATATTCTAGCACCGCGTGAAGCATGGAATTTTTCATCATTTTTGAGGCATGCTTGGACTTCATCCCCTATCGCAGCTTATCTATCATCCTCTCCATAATCTATCATCACTATTTTGCCAATATTCACTAAAGGAGATGGAATTGAGGGTACGTTAAGAATTCGTCCGTGTTTTGCAGAATTCGTGTTTGGGAGAAAACGGTCATTCAAAGACTTGTTTCGTACGTTTACGAGTGGCAAATGTCGTTGAAAAATTACTACTCCATTCTCCAACATAATAGCAGGAACTTTCGCAAAAAGATGAAAAAATGGATTTCAAATATTTTCTGCCAGACGTAAACATAATATCACTAATGCAATACGACAATTTTTTTTTCTATTACAAATATATCTCATGTCTCATCAAACATACTTCATTGTAAATATAGTTCTCATTGATAAAATTTAAGCTATTAAATCATTACACCTCGAAGGGAATTAATTACGAGCGTTTTTATTTAGTATTCGTATTTAAAGACGAATGTGTGATGCAGTCGACGCAGTGTGAGCACTCACGGTGGAATCTGACGAACACTCGCGCGACGTTTCTTCCGTTGACCGCCGTGACCGTACCCTAAGGTGTAGGTCATTTCTCGTGCTACGCTCGGCATCTAACAATGACACTCATCATCATCATCATCGCATAAAATCATACCATTGAAATACCCTCATTCGTGCGCTAGACATACAGCATTTGAGCCCCAGAATTTGAGACGTAAGAAGTTAAACAATACAAACGATTAGGAATACACGCCTTCAGATATTTGGCCCGTACTATCAGACATCTAGAGCACTTTCAAAGAGCGACAAACTAAAGGGACTGTTAGAAATTCAAGAAAAAAGTAGATTTATATGGTACTCGAATCCACGTGTTTGTCACAGAGCGACATTGCGACATTTGGGTAAGGCGCAAGGATTTGAAGTTGTCAAATTAATGTAGGCCAATGGCTGCATATTCTAGCCCCGCGTGAAGCATGGAATTTTTCATCATGTTTGAGGCATGCTTGGACTCCATCCCCTATCGCAGCTTAACTACCATCCTATCCATAATCTATCAACACTATTTTGTCAATATTCAGTAAAGAGGATGAAATTGAGGGTAGACAAAAGTGGGTAGACTTCCTATACCGCATACATTATATCCAATATAATAGCGCCAATATAATATCCGCCTTCAGAAACCAGAGAGGTGGTATGCGGCTTCTAGGTTAATTCCAGGGATCGCCACGGAACTCGAGGGCCTCTTGGGACAGGGTAGGAAGGCAGGGTGGCGCGAGCGCGAACGACCCCATCTCAAACACGCAAGGGGTTGGTCGAGGCCCCCAGGGACCTCAACGCCCTGGAGTTATCCGAGGGCGCTGGACAGAGACGCGGCCGCAAATATTGATGCCCCGCCCTCCAGCGCCCCCCTGTCCCCTGCTTGCCCATCCGAAGTGCCTTGCCCCTATCCTCCCTATTCCGGTCGCCTCGCTTAATGGCCTCGCCATCCAGCAGGGGAAAAATCACCATCACAGTGTTATTTTGCCTGTTGGGCTGGACATTTTGGACTGGACACATTGGGCTGGGGATTTTTCTGGTCGTTGATATCGACTGTATATACGAGGGCTTCTATTGCGTCTAGTGTGGCTGCTAAACTACCGACCTGAATAGAAATAGACGACGCTTTTATTACTGCGGGAAAGCTGTGTGGCGCATAAACCAGTGCTCTCAAAATTAATTTTTAAACTCGTGTATTATTTTTAAAATTTGTTTAAGTAATTAATGATAAATATAAGTTCATACTACGTGAATGTGTTTTGTAATTAGTGTATATTTACATTACATATTACACACGCTTTTACATATTTATTGTATATTCTCACTATTTTCTTTACATATTTAGGTACATATTTTGACGTTTCATTCTGCATCTTTTTCTAGTCTCCACATATCACCATTTTAATTATCCAAAGTATATTTCAATTTTTTTCCCCTTTCCAAGGTGAACAAGTTCATATAAATTAACATGATTAATAACATGTTTTTTTCATCTGAAGTAACTATTTTAAATTGTGTTCATTTGTCCAGAAATGGAAATCGAACTTCGAGAAGTAATCATATTTAATTTTCGATGCAACGCTGATGCCTTAGGTGCATTGCGGGTTGCATTATACATATCCAATTGACTCGTGAGTAGGCCTTTAAATCAGTGCTTGCCAACTCAATGCTCTGTGACGTCACAGAAATCTTGTCGCCTGCTCCGTCCCATGCCCGGAGCAATGGAAGTGCCCGCGGCGGGTGCACAGTGTTCTATGATGGTACGGACATTGGATGGGGGAGATGATACGCTTGAAGAATCGATAATTACGTATTTTAAATGGTAATTAATATTCAGAATGGGTATGATTCAATAATGTTACGACAAATTAAATAATACAACATAGATTATTATATAAATCAAAGCAATATCCGACTATTTATCATAAGCAGTACTATACATCCACTTCCATTCTTTGCATAAAATTTTCGGAGACAGTTTTAACATTTCAGAACAATAATATTTTATACAATGTGATATAATACAATGAATTTAGTTCGTTCTGAAACAATAATTAATATTAGAAAACAAAAATCTGGGAGGGGTCACATGGGATAATTTGAACTCCAAGGTTAATTATTTTATGCCCTATTTTTTTTTGAAAATGTAAGTGCTCCTGATTTTCAGTACCTTTTTCTTAATCTTCTACCTGCAAAATTCTTTAATCATTTCATGATTGCAATATGTCATTTCTCAGAATATATGTTTTATATCGCGATTTTCTATAAGTCGCAAAGCGGCGTACTACCTTTCTAGGTTGAACCCACTAAACACTTAGCCATTGTTCTAGTATATATAAAAAGAAAAATTCTTCTTCAAGCGCCTGCTAACGGAGGGAAAGCAGCTCTGATGTCATTTTTTCTCCTGTTAACAAACGCTCCTCTAAAGTGCCACACACTTTCCTAATTCGACATTAACCACGCGAGTGTTAATGAAGACATATGTACAAATAAAAATTATAATACTATTATGCAATCAGATTACTCGCGCACTGTATCTTCAATCAGTAGCAAATGAGTTTCTTACGGTTGGCATGTAGATTATGTATTACTCAGATCTGTACAGTGACGTAATTATTTTAGCACTTATTTGTGGATAAAGTATTGTTGATAAAGTTATCAGTTAGTCAGAGAAACTACTTTACACGCTGCTTCTATTTCAAAAGTACATAAACTTCGTTACGCATTCCTCACATTACGACTGATACCAAGTCAGTTTCAGCAAAAAGATATGACAGCAGAAATAATTCATCCATTCACCCATTTATTCTTTGCTCTTCTTAACTTATGTTGTAATAGAAACGTGTGTTAATACAGTATACAATTTATGGCATGCAGATTGTTTAATTTAATGTTGAACTGAAAAAGACAACAAATAATGTAGAGGTAAAGGCAATGTTTTAAAAATTATCTATAAAATGTTTCAAATAGCTGCTTCATTTTTTCTCTTCTACTCTAGAAGAAGTAACTAAAGAGTAGGAAGTAAAATAACGCCGACGTCTACTGAGTAACAAAAATATTGAGTCATCAAAACTCCTCGAGTACACTGGAAAAATAAGAAGATTAAAAAGGAAGAAACCTACTGACCCTGTGTAGTATGATTTATTTCCTGAAATGAACTTTAGTGATCCTTGACTACATTCAAGTGTATCATAAAATCTGTTAGTCTGTATACTGCTAGATCTAACTCTTGTTACATGTATTGTAGATCTGTTAATAAATAATTCGTAAAAATATTTTTTCTCGAATTACGCTTATATAAATGGCCCAGTTCCATCTTCGTTAAACTCACTTAATTTTCGAAACTTGCAAAAGTTACAAAAAATGCTAAAGTGTACCGTGTTGAAGCATCTTCAGTTTCAAAAATGGGTATTTTAATACGCTTATTCCAGTTTTATTCCTCTTTCTGACGATATCGGTAAATAAATCAAAATCTGCGATATCGCATTCAGAAATAGTCAATCCAGGATGAAGTCTAATTCCTTTTAGAAAAAAATCATCTCTAAACAGTTCTCCAGTAGAATTTAAGTAGGTAATAGTGATATACTATACCTTTTTACTTTTCCGTTTACATACGTATATACAGAGCAAGTTATATATATGAGCAATTCCAGAATTAACTGCCACTTAGAGGGTCAAAAAAAATTTTTTTTTTCAAGTGGCACACCTCTGGAAAGCTATTTCCCGTGTTCAGGAGACCCTAAAAAACTAAGAAAAAATAGGGTGCCATTGAATCAGGCAGGGTGACACCTCCAAAAGTGGAAAAATTTAAAATTACCTTTTAAAATTTAAAAAATAATTGAAATTGAGTTTGAAGTGTTCGATTTCAGTATGATATTGTTATTTAAGCTATAAAAATTTAAAGGGATCTTCGAAAAGTTAAAAAAATTTTGGCGCCAGAAATTATAAGTGCTACGTCTAAAAAATGATTAGTGGGTAAATTTTATTTGATGTTTCTAAATGGTGCTTGAATTTATTTCCATCTTTACACCTAAATATTTTAGAGCCCAAATTCTTCAGCGTCTGTATACTTCGGCGCCCAAACAGTATCGCTATAAACTAATTTCATTTGTCAAAAAATATTGATATAATTTTTTTTAAAGTTCGAGATATTAAATTTTGATCTCAATAAAATTTGTAAATAATTATTTTAAAAAATAAATAAATGTAACATACTTTTTTCAACTTTTAATTCAGCATTTTTATTTTTAGACTATTCAGCCTGTAACAAAATTATAATCTATAGTATATATTAACGGATTATGATATTCCAAATAATAATCGACAATCAATCATAAACAAGAATTTAAATTCATTCATAAATTACGCATTTTTCTGCCGCGTTATTAACATAATTGACTTGCTCAGCCGTCATGCGAAGCAGATTTTTGTCGGTATTTTTTGATGACACATGTTGAGGAGGATCGATTTTACACAGAATTTGTGACACGAATAATTTCTGTATGTCTGGAACTGCAGGCCATGAAAACAGTTTTCTTTTTCGAGATAAAAACGATACTGTGAGTGTATTTCCAGAAAATTCATCTACTCGACCAGGATACCACATTTTGTCATAAATTACAACTACCCAATCACTTTCCGACACAGAAAAGGGAATTTCTGCTTCCTCTTTTGAAGTCAATTCAGAAGTTTCCGAAATTTCAAAATTTATTGCACTTCTCCCAAGTTCAAAATGATCGCAACAGTTTTTGGAAATACACTCACTGCAAGACAAGTAGCGTAAACTTAATTTATCGGGACTTTCGTTAGTCCACGAAATTTGATGTGCCAAAAGAGTTTGTGGTATCGTCTGTAATTCCATCGTTATAACCTTGTCAATTGTATTCATGTTCTCTTCAGTTACGAAAAATACATCGATTTTACTCTCTTGACATTTAACAACATTAATCATATCTTTAGCGCACACAACATCTTGACCATTCGCTACAGCGGTATCGCACATTGATTTTATACTACCGCCTATGCCATCAGCGGCACTTTTGCCGTGACCGGCAGCGCTAAAATTCCAAGACGCGGAATTCAGTTGTAAATTTTTACAGGAGTAGTTAAACAGAAAAAAGTTTTTTTTGTTTTTGTACTGGGTAGTTGGGCCGTCACTTTGGAAGTGAATTTTTTGTAACCCGGGTTTTAATTCACGAATTTTTTGAAAGACCGGTTGTAATAAAGCCCAGACAGCCGCCGCATCGTGTCGCAAACAGTCGGATATTGAAGCGAATGAATGAAACTTTATTTCATCTGAATCATTCTTCACCCAGAAACCGCCTGTCTGCAATGAAATTTGTCTTTTAGACGCACCAAAATGAACGATTTGAATCTCTTCCGCGTATTTGCATACGTAATTTTGCGCATGACAACGTAAGCTTCATTGTCATTTAAATTGGTTTTAATCGAATCCATCATTTTGAATTGATGATTTACTCTGAAAACATGCGCAAGATACTTTGGAATCATCTTATTTGTCATCAAGATCAGTTCAGCGACAGTGCAGTAAATGGTTTTTTTTTGACGTAATTTTTACATTGTAAGTTAAACCCTTCGCACCAGGTCGACTTACAATTTCCGTCACCCACGAGTAGTACCACGTTGATTGATTTGAATCAATGAGCGGCACTTCATTTTTTAAACAAGTCTGACATTCTCTGAACATACAATTTTTATTAGGAATATTGCAGCAAATACTACAAATAAATTCATGTACATTCTTCGATTTAACTATTTTTAGAACACGTAATTTATCGAAAATCAGTCCAAAATTTGCATGTTCTTTGCAGAGACACGTGTCGCGGGAGGTAATTTTACGCTTAGTTACCCAGAATGGTCGCAATGCATAAAAAAGTGATTGTGAGACTTTAAGATTAGGATGCGCTGTACAAAATTTTTTGTACAATTTATCAATCGTGTCGGTCAAATATCGTTTTCTTATTCGAATCTTGTTTTTCGTGACATATTCGCGGGCGCCAGGAGCAGGACACGAGATTTCATCTCTTTCGTAAAAAAGTACTACTGCTTTCTTTAATTGTTTTCTGTAACTTTCATTAGTTTTTGATTGACTGCGATGTCCTGAAACTTTGAAAGCTTTATCGACGCGTAAGCAGGTTTGTAAGCTCAATTTTTTGGTTGGTGCTCGGCGAGTATCATTAAAATTACTAGACAATAACGGTAAGACCGTTTTTCTAACCTTTCGTGATTTTATTTTAGGTATCGTTTTCTTTAAATGAGAAAAATACTGCTTACAGTACAACACTTGACGAGATAAAGCTTTATTTTTTTGTTTCAATGTCGATTGTCTCTTTTTTGCGTTTAGAAGTTTTTTTCGCAAGGATACAATTAATTTTGCTTGGTCCTCTAATTGCTGTTTAAGCGCAACATTTTGTTTTTGCAATTTCAACACACTTTTTTTTGACTGTTTTGTCACGCTCCTCGGTGGCCCTGCAGAATTCAGATTATCTGCAAGATTTTCTTCTTCGTGCAGCGAACATTCGGCAGGCGATCTGAGAAACCTTGTAGATCCTGAATTCTCTTCACATTGCGCGGAAGCATTTTCAGTGATTAAATTTTGCTCAGTTTGTACTTTCAGTTGTCTAGAATAATATGAAAAAAATTACAAATGAATCATCAAACAAAACGTATCAAACCAACAATCAAATTGATTAAACAAAATTTAAAATACGCGCTCTAACCGCGTTGATAATCTAACCTACAATTTTAGATCGATATGATTTCAATCAAAGCCGCCATCAATTCAAATTAAATTTTTTTAAATAATGTATTTTAGGTATTAAAATGTAGAATTTTTACCTTTCATTTTTTTTATTCATGTAGTGATTATGAAGTTTTTCAGCTTTTAATTTTTTTGCTTCATTTAATTTGTTCCTTTTGTTTTTCACAAACTCTCTTTTTTGTAAAAGTTTTAACTTTCGAACATTTGTTATAATATCTTCCATTATAAATTATAAAGCCAACAGTGAAGTATTTGACGTTTTTTAAAATGTTTTCCGAAATAATAATTAAATGAAATAATTTCAAATGTTTAACAATAGAGAGATTTTAGGTAAGTGATAATTATTCTAATATTGTTGCAAAATTGTAAATATGAAATCAAATTCAAGCAGTATACTATTATACATTGTTGCGGGAAGCGGCATCTCTCGGCCAGTAGTTCAGTCAATAGCAAAGCTTACATTATATTATTTCAATTATTTCTATTATTTCAATTTCAATTCTTGTTTATGATTAATTGTTGTTCTTTATTGAGCATATTATAATCCTTTTATTGTTATATGCTGAATAGTTTAAAAACAACAATGTTGAATTTTGTTTAACTATTAAAAATTAAAAGTGGAAAAAAGTATGTTATAATCATTTATTTTTTAAAATAATTATTTACAAATTTTATTGAGATCAAAATTTAATATCTGGAAGTTTAAAAAAAAATATATCAATATTTTTTGACAAATGAAATTAGATTATAGCGATACTGTTTGGACGTCGAAGTATACAGACGCTGAAGAATTTGGGCTCTAAAATATTTAGGTGTAAAGATGGAAATAAATTCAAGCATCATTTAGAAACATTAAATAAAATTTACCCACTAATCTTTTTTTAGACGTAGCACTTATAATTTCTGGTGCCTAAATAGCCTGGCGCCAAATTTTTTTTAACTTTTCGAAGGTCCCTTTAAACTTTTATAGCTTAAATAACAATATCATACTGAAATCGAACACTTCAAACTCGATTTCAATTATTTTTTAAATTTTAAAAGGTAATTTAAATTTTTTCCACTTTTGGAGGTGTCACCCTGCTTGTTTCAATGGCACCCTATTTTTTCTTAGTTTTTTGGGGTCTCCTGAACACGGGAAATAGCTTTCCAGAGGTGTGCCACTTGAAAAAAAATATTTTTTTTGACCCTCTAAGTGGCAGTTAATTCTGGAATTGCTCATATATATAATATATAATATATATAATATATTATATATATATATATATTATATATTATATATATATATATATATATATATATATATATATGAGAGAGAGAGTTATGAAATGCTGAGGGGGAAAAACGGCCGTTGCCGGGCCCTTATAAACAAAAAAATTGGATAAATCTTGTATCTAAATTAAGAAGAAAAAATACTCTAGCACGTGGTGTAGCCATAATCTGTTTTGTGTTTCCTTGATACCGAAAAATCAATTGATGGCAAATCGTCCTTTTACTATTCGGAAATAGAAAAATGAGAAAATGTCAAAATATTGTTCTTTGAGTGGCGATAGATGGAAGCTGGCAAGTGTGTGTGGAAAGTCCGAATAGCTTGCGGAGATCGTAGAATATAGAAAACTAAATGGTAAAGTCTGAGCCATTTGTAGCATCACTAGTTATCTTTGAGGTACCCACAGGCAACGAACGAATAAAATAGATTCTCTTGATTCGCTACGCTCCCCTATCGTAGCGTTCCCCGCGCGCTCTGTTCCCCGCTGGCACCACGGGGGCGAGAATGCGGTGCGAGCGCTCGGAAGGAAAGAGTTGGCGGGGGAGGGGGGCGACGAGGCTCAAAGCGCTCAGCTGCCGCCGTCGCCGCCGCCGGACGACCCCGTCCAACTTTTCATTAAATTAGGCGACAACGCGGGAGGTGGCGTGGCGCGGGGCGGGGCGGGGCGCGGCTGTACAAAAGTGGGTGGCGCGCAGAGGGAGGGGATGGGTGGGATCGATTAGGGAGACGGGTGGGAGAGATGGGGCTGGGAATGGACGGAACGGCGTGAGCCATCAGGGCGCGCTGGGACGGAGAGGAGCTGGGCGAAGTAGAGAAAGGTGGGACGAAGCTAGAGCGAGGGCAGGGCACAGACAGAGTGAGGGCGAGAGAGGGTGGAACAGAGAGCAGAGCAGAGCGAGAGTAGGCCGGGCGAAGGTAAGACAAGACAAGGGTAGAACGGGGTAGGGCGACGAAGAACACAGGTCGTCTAACAAAATATACACTTTCAAAAATCATTTGCCTGATTTCGTACGTCTGATGTCTCGGAATATGACTATTTGATGTTGTACCATATGCACGTATTCAACAATTGAATATTCGGCTTTATCGGAGGATGTCAGAGTACTTTGATGTTCTTCCATGAAAATGAAATGATATGAAATATGAAAAAATACCTTATTTCAGTGATAAGTTATAATAATAGTAACAATAAATAAAATACTAATAATAAACGTAATAACTAATAAATGGAATCTTGAGAAATGAACCTATTAACATGAAAAAATGAGGGACAATATGAAAATGTTTGTTAATATCTAATTAGATAATGAATATTTTATCAATTGTAAAACACATGTTTTAGGCAAGCTGAAATAAAAGTATGCTGAACGAATTATAAAAACAATACAAAGTAATGAGAGTAAAACTTCTCAAAACTTAAGAGAGGAAATGAATAGTTTTTAAAAGGATGTGTTGTATTCGAAAAGTCCAACATCAAAATATATGCAGACAGCGGAATTTTTTGCTTTTGTTTTCGGGGTTTAGAGAATCAAAAATTTATTAAAATATTCTATCACTCGTTTAAAAAAGTGAAGTCTGTATTCTTGTTCATCGAGACGAAGAAGTCAAAATTATTAGGTTCCCATTGCTACGCATAAAATGGGTTTACCACAATATGTTTAGCATAACTAACAGTCCTTTTCAATTAAGAGCAGGTATTTAGTAGCTATTTTCACATCATCTTTGTATACGTCAAAATTATAGAACTTCCTCGTTTCGTATTTTATGTAATCGAGAGGTATACTTTATTGAGGTAAAGTAAATGAAAACACACATATTCGACAAACATTCATTCGTATTCCAAATTGTGAATTTCTAAATAAGTGGACCAAATCCTGAATTATTTCCTCGTCTGCGATGCAGCTCACAATAAGGAACGTGCACCACAAAGCCCATGTGCTCCCACCGGTCAAGCAGTCATTGCAAGGCAGAACACGCAGCGGCGAAACTCAGTCCACATTTCTCCTAAGCGCGGAAGCGGTCGACGCGTTAATCGACTGTAATTGGTTGGCGGCGGAGGCTGCAAAAGCTACGGAAGAGCAGATGGCGGTGACGGAGGCGGAAGCGTCGGTGAGGCCGGCGCGGGAAATGAGGCAGGCAGAGGCGCACGTGACAGGGCCGGCGGTGGTGGAGGTGGCAGTAGTGACAGCCGATGTCTCGTGAAGGCACTTGGGGCAGGACAAGGGGCGGCAAAGAAGGTGAATGGGAATGCGGCAGGCGGTGGGTGCAGGACTACGCGAGCGGCGTAAGTGGGGATTGTGGTAGCAGGTGGCGCTATGGTGGAGGTGGCGGTGGACGGTGGGGATGGACGGAGCGGGAGGGGTGGATTGAGAGGATAGGCAGGTTGGGGCCGCGGAGGAAGATAGGTCGATGGAGGATTTGGATGGGGCAGATGAGGTGAGACCGGTTAGTGAATTCGTCGGCAGGGGAGAAATTGAGTGGACTGGTCAACGAGATCGAATGGGGAGGGGTATGGAGCGGAAAGGTGAATGGGGTGGACGGGTGGATGGGGGAGACGGATGGATGGACTAGACGAGTGGATTGGGTGGACGAGTGGATTGGGTGGACGAGTGGATTGGGTGGACGAGTGGATTGGGTGGACGAGTGGATTGGGTGGACGAGTGGATTGGGTGGACGAGTGGATTGGGTGGACGAGTGGATTGGGTGGACGAGTGGATTGGGTGGACGAGTGGATTGGGTGGACGAGTGGATTGGGTGGACGAGTGGATTGGGTGGACGAGTGGATTGGGTGGACGAGTGGATTGGGTGGACGAGTGGATTGGGTGGACGAGTGGATTGGGTGGACGAGTGGATTGGGTGGACGAGTGGATTGGGTGGACGAGTGGATTGGGTGGACGAGTGGATTGGGTGGACGAGTGGATTGGGTGGACGAGTGGATTGGGTGGACGAGTGGATTGGGTGGACGAGTGGATTGGGTGGACGGGTGGATGGGGTGGACGGGTGGATGGGGTGGACGGGTGGATAGGGTGGACGGGTGGATGTGGTGGACGGGTGGATGGGTGGATGGGGTGGATGGGTGGATAGGGTGAATGGGGTTGACTGGTAGATGGGGTGGACGGGTGGACAGGATGGACGGATGGAGGACGTGTGGATGGGGTGGACATGTGGATGAGGTGGACGGGTGGATGGAGCGGAAGTGTTGATGGAGCAGAGGGGTAGGTGGCACTGCAGAGGCACATGGGGCGCGACTTTGGATGGGGCTGTGGAGTCTGACGGATTGGTGGGGGTGGATATGGCGAATGGGTGGATGGTGCTCGGGGAGAATGAGTTGCAGATGGCGCGGAGAGTGGAATGAGCGGCAGTGGTGGATACGGCAAAGGGTGTATGAAGCGGCGGGAGCGGATGGGGTGGCAGAGGCGCATGGAGCGGTGGACGTAGATGGGACGGCGGAGGCGTTGGGCGTGGCGGGGTGGCGGCATCCGCGGCGGATGGGGCGTCAAAGTGAGTTGGATGGCGGCGGAGACAGGGGAGGGTGGTAGCGCGACGGCCACGACGGACGGGCTGTGGGGGTGGGCGGTGCCCCGGGGGTGGCAACGTGGGCGGGAGAGGCGGCGGCCGCGTACGAGGCAGCGCGCTGGGCGGGGACCCTTCACTCGGAACGCGCGGCGCAGAGCACGTAAATATCATTCAATTTGGCCGGCGCTCAATTCGCGCTTCCAACGCGCGTGCAGAAGTCGCCAAGTGGGAGGTAACGATAGAGATGAGGGCGGCGTGATGTATGCTAGTGCTCTGGTGGCTGACGGTGGCCGTAACGATGGGAGTGTGCTTAGTCTGGAGCGAGGGCGTCGATGACTTAATGTATCAATATTTTTAGTCACCATATTTTTAATACCAGTGTCAGTTACAAGACTGGTGAATAAATAACACTGTGGCATCAATTCCGTAGTTTAGAAATAAGAGGAAAAAAGTAGATGAGAATCATTAGCACCAATTCTGATTAAAGAATTGCAAATAATTCGATTGTATAGGAAGAAATAACGCAAGATTCAGATAAATGTTGGGATATAAATCCTTAGTCACTAAAAGTGATAATTTGTTTAAAGTCACGAGCGCCACTTCCAAATAAGAATAACGACCAACTTTCGAAAGCAAACTAAAACTACTTGGCGAAAGGATATATTGGGAAACTAAGAGAAACACTGTGAACACGGTTCAAGCAGTACTTTAATGAATGAATGAATGAATGAATGAATGAATGAATGAATAGTTAATTAATTAGCAATATCGAGCGCGTCAGTTGCGAGTCATATGTCCCGTAAGTGTCGTGCGTTTTATCGAGAGATGGCTGTGATCTTTCCCCGCTGGATGGCGAGATCTGGCGTCGACCTACCCGTCGGCTTGAGGTTTTGCAACCAGGCACCTACAACCTGCGGGGCACAGCCTCAGTTCAAGGGTCACAGCCTCCAGATACCTCAAACACTACGCTTCCGACAGGTTGTCCGACGTGTGTGGTAGTGTAGTGCTTTAATACCATGTTTGTGTGTATAATTAAGGGGTAATGGAAGAGATCACGGGCAGTCCATGACCCGTTTATCACGATACTGTTCCAGCCTGACGTCTGACGTGATCGAAAAAAATAGAGAAAGAACTACCGATTAGAGCAGCCAAATCTACCATGCTTGTCTAGACAGCAGCAAAATTCGACCTATCTTTCTAGCTAGTGCCCAAAATCCTGGTACAGTCGGAACCCTAGGACCTCCCAGTTAGAGACATCGGCACTGCAGTGTCACCAACTGATGATCTGAGCCACCTAAACTTAAAGCAAAGAAACGAATTAAGAAACGCAATATGGTTGGGCAGTGAACACAGGTTTCAGCTGTGACAGCAGCAACGTGGTGGGGGAGGGCGTGGGTGGGCGCTTGCGGTATGCGGTGCCGCGGCGGCAGAAGCGGGCGCCCGGCCTGCAAGGAGCGCAATTAGACAGCTCCGGAGCGATACGCGCGAGTCGATGTGAAGCCGGGAGGGGGGCGGGGCGGACGTGGGGGTCGTGAAACATGCAGAGCAGAATTCCCTTCACGTCCAGCGAAGGCCGGGCGCGGCGTGGGCCGGTGGTCTGTCTCGGTGCGCGGAGGCGTGGGAAGCGATACGGGCGACGACGACGACGACGACGACGACGACGAAGGCGGCGGCGGCGGCGGCGGCGGCGGCGGCGGCGGCGGCGGCGGCGGCGGCGGCGGTGGTGGCGATGGCGGGAGGACGCCAACAATGTGGCCATCTGGGCGGGCGGCGGTGGCGGCGGAGGGGGGGCGAGAAACGATTCAGCGGAGAGCAGTCTTTGGGATGTGGGTGGGGGCAGGGAGGAGGTACGGCAAAAAGTATTCGGGGAAACAGACATGGAAGTGTTGAGGAGAGATCAGAGCGGGGTGGTAGCGAGATGTTATCAGGGCAATGATGAGATTGTGACGGGGCGGTAACGGGGGATGGCGTGGATGGTATGGAGGCGGGCAGGGGCGGGGGGTATATCGGGGTGTGAGTGACGGGGTGGAGGTAGTGGGATATGGAAGGGACGAGATAAGAGAACTGATTAAGAAGTGGGGACGCGGATGGCGGCACGGAGGTTTAGTGAAAGAGGACGGGGACGATGGCGGTGAGAGTAGGTTTTGTAAGGGATTTCAGAGAAGAGCTTGGGTTTAACACTACACTGAAGTGATGATCTTATCTTTTACCTGCATCTCGATACTCAGGTCACTGATATACATAATCATGTCTTCCAATAAAGCACAATCAGTCATCGTGATGATATACTGGTTTCTTTTTTTATAACATAATCGCCACAATACGTGTCCGTATTGTTGCGTTTAAGTTACTCAAAACATATTTCTAGCACAACTCGTCGTATCACCCAGCCAATAGTGAAATAGGTTTCATTGAAATACTTTCAATCCAACTCTTTTAAAATGTGCCTGTACTGTCTGTTTTTCAGACCTCTTCTAAAAATCATCTGTAATTATGCCGAAAAATGTATTCCTATCGAGTTCCTCCTTCCTCACATAGCCTATTTATAAGGTTTCGTTAATACCTCATTTAAAAACACCAATGTGAGTTGTGTCAAAAATGTCATTGCTTTCGTCACTAGTAAACAAAAACACAAAAACTTTTTGATTTTCTTTTTAAGTTAGCGGTTTAAATTTTGGGATAAATTGCTTATTCTTGAAACAACCATGTTTCTTGACAGCGATAAGGTTTGAATGTTCTATTTTTGAGACGAATATGAAACGTCAGGAATTTTCAACATGCAATCTTTTATGACATCATCACCGAAAGGTTTCGATATCTTGGCGATTTTCAAAGCAATAAACAAGCTTAATTTTAAAGCATCATCGCTTTGAGTTGCAGCTTTTGTAAACATTAACAGTTGGCCTTGACGTTTAATTTTAAAAATGAAGTTTTGTTTATTCGTATTTTATCAGTTACATCAATTTAAAAATTAAATTAAACTCTATGATGTGTCATAGTGCCTCTTAGTATTAAATTCCTTACAAACAGCACTTTTTTGGTTGCAAACAAAGGAAAGTTCTTTTCGTTTCCAATCCATAGCAAAATATGCCGCCTTCCATTTTGTCTGGAAAGATCTGCACTTACTAACGATATTCTGCTTTTGCAGCATTGTATCTCATACCTTATATTTGCACTCTAATCAATATAGTATTTATATCAACTTCAGTTTGTACAAATCACGCTACTAGATTGCCTGATACTACAATGTTGTCTGTGTGAGATGCAAAGGACGGGCGTCAGTCAGCGTTGGTAATGTCCATTCCTTATAAACTCCCATGACTCAGTACGGAACAACGTTAGAAATTCTTCGCACCAACACTAGTTAATCACGATGTTAAACGTTTGCATTTCCTGAAATTTCCTATAGAATTATTAAGCCGGGCCTGTTTGCAAAGGCTACTTCCAATTGTCCTCTGTTGACAAGTAAGGAAACTTTTTCAGATCTGACCAAGGGCCGCTAGATAATGATCCTCGTAAAACGACCGCGTGCCGTATGCTCGACACGCGTATGACTGATCTAGAGGAAACTAAATCGAGGAATGGACACAGTAGTGGACACATTTTGTCTAGTCCAAGTCCTGCAATGGTGGTCGGGGAGCAATAAGGCAACGAGCTATTGACTGCTGTAGAGGTCGCCCACTCGCACGAGAAGTTAGCCTGAGCTGGCGAAATCATCGAGAACAGCGGGAGACGGAAAAGCAGTTACCGCACTGGACACGCCGCGGTATGGAAGACGATTACGAGGCACGCCGGCGAAGAAGAGGAGACAGGGAAGAGGCGACACCGGAGGAAGAGAGTAAGTGAAGCGAGAAAGTTCGCCAACTTCGGAGAGTCAGTGCAGCTGCGGCAGGGAAAACGGCGACTAGCCACAGACTGCCAAGTCTATTACAGAACAATCAACGACCTATTAAGCGCGACGCGCGCGCTCTGCTCCATGTAACAGCGGTGCCTTGACAGGATCGGGAAATGGGTATTCCGTGTATCCGGCCAGCTCACCTACTTTGGACATCAGCTCCGCGAGAGTAATACAAGTTATATCGAGGAGGTGGATGTGTTCCTCTCCCGCTGGAACATCGGATCCGACGCCGACTAAAACGCCCACCTTCTCCGTTTTCTGCCAAATAATTTCTGAAATGGTACCCACGATGTGGATAACGCCAAATTTCGTGCGCCCCACAATGAGAAAATCGTTTTATCACACGTGACATTCCTAACCGCGGTAACGATTTCACGTGCCTTAATGTCTCTTTTACACATCTCGTTAAACAAACCATCCTTTTCAATCTTTAGGTCTGCTAACAAGATAAATTGTTGAATATATCTCTTTAACATTTCAGTGTGTCATTTGATCTAAAGTTTGGTTACTTTATTCTAAATTGTAAAAAACATGTTAGAACTATAAACTTCAGAAATGTAATACAAGAATATTCACGTGTAAATGAATTTGAACTTCAAGAAGAGCTACTTTTTTCCCAAATTTTCCATAAATAAAATAAATTTTCCGTCGTTTCAGCTAGAAATCGGTATGTTATTGCCATATTTCGAGAATTATAGTTTGAACGGTCGAAGCTATTGTCAGAAGCTGTGTTTAGGATGTTCGTACCAGAGATGTGCCCCATCCGCGTCAACGCACTCGGCATATTCCACGCAGTGTGCGCTCTGTCTGAGGAACAAAGGGCAGCTGGGGCGCCGATTTCGCCCACGTGTCGCGTCGTTAGTCACTCGATTGCTTGCCTGCACGCTAAACCGTCCGCCCTCCCTCCCTCCCGTGCATCCGCTGGTCTGCGCACCCTCAGCTTCGACCGTCCAGCTGCAGCTCTCACACCCACTTACCTCCATCAAACCGCCCGCTTTCCAGTACGCACGTCATCCCGACTGGGCGTCTAGTAATCAATCCGCTCTTCTCCTCCATCTCCTGCCCGCCCGCTGGTTCCTTACTCAACCCATTCTTATTCACATCCCCGACACCTCTCCTATCTATGTATCCATCCGACGTCTCCCCACCGGTTCACCTTCAACACCCCCACGAGCAGACTGATCGCCATTTCGTCTGCCTTACCATGTGCATCTGCCGCTTCAACAGTCACCCGTCCCATCATTTCGTATTGTGTCCCGCCGGCATCCAGGAAGCCATCTCACGCGCAATCTCACCAGTCATCCCGCACGCCGTCTCACCCGCCATCCCGCCCGTAACCCCGCCCGCCATCCCACACGCCATCTCAGACGCCATCCGGCACTCTGCCACACCCACAATCCCGCAACCCCGCTCACCATCCCGCACGCTATCTCAGACGCCATCCCGAAGGTCATCCCGCACCACGTCCCGCACGATGTCTCTCCCGTCATCCCGCCCGCCATCTCAGACGCCATCCCGCATGCTATTCCGCATACCATCCCGTCTGCCAGCACGTTCGCGTCTGCTTGTCCGTGTACTTCCCTCCAAATCTGCTTGCCCACTGCCATCCCGTCCCCAACCGTTTGTCTTCTGATCCGTCCCCCTATCCTGTCTTTTCCCGCCAACCCTCCCACCCGCCCCAGCGAGCGCTCCGGCCGGCCGGCCGGCCGGCCGGCCGCGAAGGGAGTCGCGTAATTGTACTAATCGATCTAAGGATGCGGGGAGGCTTCACGCCAGCGCCCGCTGCTACTCCGACGTCGTCGCCCTAACAGCGTGGACGGGGCGGGCTGGAGACTGCGGTGGTGGAGACGGCAGCGATGTGGGCTGGGAACGGGAGGCGGGCGGCGGGGGAAGCCAAGGTGATTGTGACGGCTGGACGGCGGAGAAGATGAATCGGGCTCATAGGCGGAGGATATTCGGAGTCTGTCGCGTAGGGTTGGGGGTGGAGTCGGGAGATGAATGTGAGCAGAGGCAGAGGCGCAGGTGACGACAGCTCGAAGACGGTGGCATAGGAGATAGATTCAGAGAAAGCACGGAATAGGTAGATCGGACATGGAATGGAGTTGATAGATGAATAAAAACCGGGGCGTGGGTGGAGGCGGTGTAGGAGGCGGAGGTGGAGGTCGGTGGCTTGGGCGGCGATTGTGACAGAGGGGTGGTGGGGTGGGGTCGTAAACGGGAGCGGAGAGGAGGGCTGGTGCAACAGTGGAAGTGGCTTGGAAGGAGTGGAGGGGACGTGGTGAAAGCAGCGACATAAACGGAGGCAGAATCCAGGGGAGAGAAAGGACGTAAGGTAAAGGAGATGGGGCAATCGAGGCGCTGACAATGTAGTGCTTAGGGGAGTGATGAAGTGTCGAGGAAGACAATGGGGTGACTAAAGTGGCGATAAAGCAAGGGAAATGTGATAATGAGGTAGGAGTTGCGAACAAGACGATGGCGCCGGGTAAATTGGTCTACGACGTAAAGGGACGAGCGAGTTTGCAAAGCGACGGCGACCGAGAATCGAGAAATAAAATTAAAGGGGAGATGTTGTAAAGGGAAGTTGTAAAGGGAAGTAGTGGGAACGATGAGTCTTACTTTCGATGTCTCCATAACTACTTACACCAACAATATGAGTAGATATATTGTGTGATTTGTAACTGCTTTAAAGTTTTAGTCGATCTCATCCAATCAGTATATTTAAATGGTTTTTTTGAACATGACACACGTTTCGGATTTGTCAAAATATTTATGACTTTTCTTCAAGGGAATACGTAACTTTCATTGGAACGAAATTGCTTTATTAATAAATTAACGAATATTAATTAATAATACCAATTTTTGCGGAAAAAATGTGACTGCTCACAACAATTACTATGTAAGTACACGATTACGTATATTTCAACGAATAAATTACATCACCTTTATTACCCAACATCTTATACAACCTACACTAAAGGAACTCAAATCAATCAATCCATAAGCTTTAATGATTCGGTAAAATACTATAAAATCGCGGCTTGTTAAAACTACACTGAAATATGTACTGTTTACTTACTTTTCCAGTTACCACAATTTACGCATGTATAATTGCAGAGCAAATGGCACGGTACATTACTCTTCCACACCTTATCAACTGAACCCAAATGTACCCGCCATAGGTAATTGAATAGAAACACACTAATGGAAACAAGTAGTGCTGAACCAGCACGAACTTCATCGCCCGAATTTTCATGCAATATTACGCGAAAAGTACTCAAATGTTTGAAAAATTGTAATGACTTTATTTCGAAATCTATCTTGAAGGAATAGATTACATTAACGGCACAAATCTCAGTTTGCAAACCTTTAATTTTTGCGATCTTCAAAACAGAGTTTTCAACGAAAATGACGCCTGCACACTTAAATGTTCTTTTCATTACCCAACTACAAAATTTAATCAAAAAAGATAACCCAGGGGCTCGATCTAAAATTTTAATATGGGTTTCAAATTCAAGGGGCTGTAACATTAGCCAGAACAATTGGAAAATGTTTTAATTTGGAAAAAATCGGTTGCACGGTGTAGCCGTTAGCGTTGTAAACAGAGGACAGACAGATGGTTTGCTGTTATTCGACTTTACGTTATCAAGGATCCCCAAAACATGGATTATGACTACACCTCGTGTTGGCGGATTTTTTCTCAATTTAGCAACCGGATATCCACTTTTTCGTTACCATTGCCCTACAATAATAATTTGTCAGCCGAAAATTCGCCGGTTTTTTCATGCAGAATTACGAACCTTTCTGGGTACGCGGATCGAGGAAGTAACTAGTGGTGTAACTGAAGAATACAGACATTCCCGTATTGGTTTTCTATTTCCTTTGTTCTCCGCTAGCTATACAAACACGCCACTTACTCTTGCCACGTGTCATCTAAGTTACCAGGGCCCAGTTATAAGAGTTTTTCTGCCGAAGATTCGCCGTTTTTTCGCGCAGCATTACATAATTTTCTCTCTACTGTGTCAGCGGTAGCGAGAAAGTAAAAAGTAGAAATAGAGAATACATGACCCACGGGGGAAGACGCGTGGAGGGAGACACATGTGCACGTGTAGATGGTCAGCGCTGGATCTCTTGTACCAACAGAGGAGATACATCTCCACCTCCCAAAATATAACATGCAGTACACATACAGAACTAATGCCCTACATTCAGTCCCGTTCTCTCACCTTTCAATTATTATATGGAATGCATGATTGCTTGTATTTACGTATCACGCTAAAGTCTGAATGAAAAATCACCCATGGATGTGCAAGCATAGTCTCAATTCGATCCTCGTGTGCCACCGCTGCCATCTGCTTTATTTAGGTTCGATGGTAAGAGGATGATGCGATGCGAAACGGACAGTGGGGTGTCAGCAAAGCGAAAGCGGTGGCCATCGCGGTCCATGCCGAGGCCTGAGCGACAAGAGGCGAGGCGCCAGCCACGCCAAGAGTTGGTCAGAGTGGTGAGGGCATTCAGAGGAGGAGGGGATAATGAGGACCGGCAGCGGTGTCGGTTAAGACCCGGAGTGAGGTCATGGGCGGCGATAAGGAGGGGAGGGGTCAAAGGCGGGGAAATTGACGATGGTGAGATTAGCGTAGACGGGGTAGGCACGAAGGCCAGGAGAAAGAAACAACAGAGGTAGCGGCGCGTTTCTGAAGAGGGCAATAAAAGAAGCGCCAACGGAGGCGACGGCCGATGTGGAGTAGCGTAGACAATGGCATGGAGGGTGGAGAGGGCGGTGGCATGGGCGAAGTGTGTGCAGGTGGAGTGGGCAGTGAAGTGTTCGGTGAAGTGGGAGGACGCGTGGGTGGATGTGTATTCTGCAGCAAGAACGAAGCGGGAGCCAGCCGAGGAAAGGAAAATGGTGATGGTGGAGGCATTACAGGGTGGAGTCGGTAACGGGAGTGGAGTAGAGAGAGTGCATGCGTGGGGTGTAGCGTGGGGGGTGACGTGGGCGGTAGTGTGGGGGTGGCATGAGCGGTGGCTTGGGTGGTGGCATAAATGTGGAAATGGCGAGTTCGGCGTATTGGGTGGCGGCGTGAGGGTGCGTGGACGAGACGGCAGGCACGAAGCAGTTCAAGAAAGGGAAGCTATTAACGGCAGGGGTTGTGACGGGGCAATCTCGTCGGTGGGTTGTGAGACGCGGGCGGGGGAAGGGACGGCAAGGAAAGCGGCGGGGGTGGGGCGGGAACCAGATCGGGCGCTGAGCAGGAGCGGGAGTGGCGACGTCGGCAGGGGAGGGAGGTAGTCGATAGGGGAGGCATCTTGGGTGAGAGATGCGAAGGTCTTTGAGACTCGAGAGCAGCGAAGTTATTTAAACGCCCTCGTTAAGGGGCGATCGCCCCCATAGTAAAGGGCGGACTGAAAGGCCCCTCTCCGCCGTCATCAATAGTCCCACAGAATTAGGAACGACTCGGGAGACAAATGACGGGAAAATGGGTGGAATGACGAATGCGACGCTTAGGTCCGACTTCTTTCAATAGATCTTCCAGAATTTTAACCAAACAATCTATTATGACTTTGGTCATGAAAGGGTACTTAAATTAAAAACTGAAGCCGATATTTTCCCTTACTATATTATAAAATGCTTTACTTTGTTCAGATTTTTCTGTCCGATGTGACCGCATTTTCTACGTGATATGGAAGGCTGGAAGAAAGGCTGAGGAACTACACATGGCTTTTTAGGAACTGTTCTGTCAATTCATTGGAAAATTTGTAAAAGTCAAGCGGTAAGGTGATGAAAGTTTGGAAAATAATAAAAAAATGTATAAATGACAAATTATTTGTTCGTTTTGTGGTTAGATTGACGCCATATCTCTTCCAATATATATTACATTTGAATTGTACTTTCTAGTTCCAGAAAAATATTGGAACGTATAGAGGTGAATATGCCATGATTTGGCAAAAGGCATAGTCTTCGTGGACGTGGAAAAATCCAACCAGGAAAATGCGCCAGGAAGATTCTATCAAGGATGAAAGAAAATATTGTCTTCGCGAATATGAGAACAAGGAAAGCTTCCAGTATGTGTCGGTTGGCAAACTCATTGCATACTTTTATCCAAACTAAATGCTTGAAGGACTTCGCAAAATGTGTACCGCCTAAGATATGATCATTACAAAGTACTTTAAGTTTCATCATTTAAGTTTTTCGTATTCATCCTATTATCATTCTCCCTGTGCAACTCTCTTCCCAATTCAGTTCAACAAATTTTAATATTCTTGCCTCATGGTAAGGTAACTCATGACTGAACTTGTTCTCTCTGCTTTTTATTAAAGAGAGTTGATTAATATTAAAGAATTCGTAGAAAAAACCTCATTGGGACATATATCACTCACTGGCCACTTTATATGAAAGTACGATGTTCATATCAGGATTTGGAGCTGATATTCTCATGAATTATGCATATCAAATAAAGGTGATATGCAAATTGGCACAAACCGACTGCAAATAAAAAAGCATAAAGATGAGAAAAATATAATAATTGATTAAAAAGATAATGAATTCCGTTAATTTACGAATGAAGGCTTGAATTGAAGAGGTGTTCGGAGGAAGAGAATACTTCAATAGAGGAATATTAGGCAAGTTTCCAAAAGTTTCGCTTCAGTGCATGAGAGAGGGACAAGTTTTAACAAGTGATAGCTTGGCTTCATCGAGCGACTCCACCGAAACAAGAAGAAGAAAAAACAGAAAGACAAAAGAAAAGGAGGAGAAGAAGGAGAAAAGGGAGAAGAAGATTAGTTGCGAAAATGGAGAAATGGAGTTCAACTTTTAATCTGTAAGAAATTACTGACCACTAAAAAGAGAGCAATTTATTTTATTTGTTTAAGATTTTGAGCAATTATTTCAAAAACTGGCTTAGTTTCTTTGTGAAGGTAATATTTCATAGTGTGGTTGTAATTTTATGAAGAGTTAATGTTTGTATAAGACTTACTATATTAATCGAACACCGTTCATTATATACATATTCTCACATTTAATATCCTAAGACGTGCAGTAAATAAAAGTGTAATAATAAGTTTCATGGTATATGCGCAGGATTAAATCCATTAGTCTATTGTATCTAAAAACAGGCGCGATATCCGCAGTATTTTTTGCAAATAAAAAGTAGAAATAACTTTTTACCGGCCAAACAGACCTTTTTAATGAGAAAATACGACAAAGAGGTGACCAGAAGTGAAATGACTAAACTGGATCGAATTTTTAACCGTCTTTTCATCAGGTTCTTCGAATACAGTAGTAAAATTATTGTCCGATTGCCTTCCTGCCCAATTTCTTTGAACTGTCAAATAGTTCATCGAAGCATACCTGCCCTTACATCAACTAATGCAAATGACGCTCATAGAAAGATGGTCAGATCGCAGCTTGTGAGATCAAGCGTTCAAACTGTGTGACGTAAAAGAGCAGTTGAATGGTTCCTTGGAGACAGCCCGATGAATTGGAATGCCCGAGATCAAACCTCGAGGCCAAGTGCCCGTGTATCGGAATATACTCCTACATATAATTCAGACACATTATTTCAATGGGCCACGTGGGCCTCACACAATCACGTCACTTGACTGTAAGAGTCAGCAACTTGTGAACGCAGTAATCCTGATAATATAAATAATAATAATAAAATAATAATAAAAATAATAATAAAAATAATAATAATAATAATAATAATAATAATAATAAAAATAATAATAATAATAATAAAAATAACAAAGTCGTCCCCGTGGCGCAGACGGTTGTGGCAGCCGTCGTCTGCGCCGAGGAAGCTGCAGGTTCGAGTCCTGCGTAGACATGGTCGTATGTGTGATTGTTCCTTCTCCCCTCATCGTCATCATCATCCCATCATCTCATAATAATAATCTCTTAATTCACACTTCAAGGCGTAACAACCTTGTCGTACTGAGGGATGAAAAACTGATGCGTAGTCAGTAATGGCCTATACGCCAATAATAATAATAATAATAATAATAATAATAATAATAATAATAATAATAATAATAATAATAATAATAATAATAATAATAATATAGCCGTGCGATAAACTTGATGTACGTACGGAGTAGTTTCCAATGAATAACAAATGGATAGATAATAGCTGTTGAGAATCCTAGTAATGCAATCCGAGCTGTAATGCAGGTTGAATATTCGAGGACAGAGCACCACCCGGTCTGTGGGGCACTCATTGCTCTGCCGCCTAATTGCCGATATCGCCCGCGGCGACGTACCGACTCTGCATCTATCCCCCCCTCCCCCTCCCACACCCTGTGGCGTCCGACTCCCGTGCCCCGACCCTCGCTCCACCCGACAGCACGGCCCCTGCATTACGCGGATGGCCCGCAGCAAGCCTGCCCCGCCCCCGCCACCCCGCCCCCAACAGAGCAACCAAACACTCGCGGAGCGTCACCTCAAACAATGGAAACCCCGGCAACGGTGTACTTTTCGTTCTGGACCGTTGGCAGACGCCTCTTGTCAATTTGATGAGATGACGAAAGATGGTTTTCCTTGAATTAACAGTGCACTACAGACTTTCCCATATCAATAAGCTCCAAAATTTAAAAAAAGGAAAATTACGCCTGGATCAACTCATCACTTCATAATGAAATTATCAGAAATCATTTTATGGAATTACTCTTAGATCGAGTTCATCGGGATAAGTCGCTAATAACTTTCAAGATGACGAATTATTATATCTAATTAATATTAATGATTTCTTTCATTATCTACATGGGAATAACCATGATATAGGCCAGATTGAACATGTTAACCTTTTATTGGCACTTTATTCTTTCATATTTAGATACAAATGACAAATGAATTGGATTGAAAAATTGTGGATGGACAGCAAGTGTCGAAAATGAATGCAAACTAATGCTACCTGAAGAGTAGATGACAAATAAAACCAACAAATAAACACAAACACACGTAATCACAGAACACAACGTAACAAGCTCAGTGCCAGGGCAAAAGACGCCTAAAAAAATTGATAATTAGTTGTGTGTATGATGAGAAAAAATATATCTTCATCATCTCCAAGAGGAACTAATGTGGGACTTTTTTTAAAGCTGAATCCCACGTTTTGGCCATAAACTAATTTTCAAATTATTGAATATATAAATTTTTGTTGCATTTAAAACATAATTATTCTCAGACTTAATGAATTTTGATATATTTTTTTCACGTCAGTCAGTAAGGCTAAAGAATTAAAATTCCCAAAAATTGCTAAAATTCCCTAAAAAAATAAAAAAATAAATGCAGCATTAATTTTATATTTTATAATATTTTAAAGTAAAATACTTTATAAGATTCTATTTCATAATTATTAGACACATTAGCTTCTTTTTAAAATTGGAAATAGCTACTTCCATGTGGAAAAATACTAATTTCTGTTTTAAGTCTCGCAGTAATAGTAGGTACATGAAAATGAGAAACGAAATAGCTTATTTCGAAGTTAGTGATTAGATACTGAATTTAGAACTATAGTGAACAAGTCGATTATTACATCAGGATGTAAGAAATTATATTTCATTACAACGCGTCGTGCTTCACGCTACACCTCTGCAGGTCGCGTAATCATCAATGTTGCAGAATGTGATTTCAAAGATTTAACGAAGCAACGAATTACAAAATAATATGATATCCTAAGAAGCGTAGTAAATAAATGTGGAATAATAAGTTTCATGGTATATGCTTAGCATTAAATACATTAGTCTATTACTCGTATCTATAACATTCCCCAGGCACGATATTCGAAGTATTTTTTGCAAATAAGTTGAGCAAATTAAGTTGAAATAAATGGTAATTGAGCGTTATTAATTCTGCGCGAAGTTCACCGTTTATTCAATAAACAAAAAAATTAAAAATGAATAAATATTCATGAGTGGCACTGGGCCATTCCTCGTCCCTAACTCATTCTGCTCAGCAAACGCCGCGCTCGCGTCCCCGAGGGCCCAACGGCGTTGACTCGGCTGCGATGACAAAGCGGCAGGTAACGCAATTTGCAACGGGGCGGGCGCCAACACGTCACAAATCGCTGAGCACACAAGCACCAAACACAAGCAGTCGAAGCGCGCCAAGATGACCCTGCGGCGCACGCAGTAGGGGACGTCGCGCACGCCAGCGCCCGCGCGCGCGCGCGCGTGTGTGTGTGTTTGGGGGGAAGGGGGCGTCTGGAGGCGAACGGACTAATGCTAGGGCGATGACAACACAACGGGGGAAACACGGAGGTGGGGAGATGACCGAAGCACAATAAGCTCTCCACGACAGAACGCGAAGGTTTTGGGAGGGAGAAAACGGGACAATTTGCAGGAACCTGAAGAGGAAATTGTCATGAGGAGAGTGAGACGCCAACTGGGAAAACTACGAAAACTGGAAAAGGTACTAAATTAAGCTGATTTCTATATTTTGAATATTTCAACCGTATGAATGTGCATCGTAGAGGGATGAAGACTCTCCGAGGCAAATGGAACTAATGTTTGGGTGGGGAACTCGGAAGCACGGAGATGGGAAAATGATCAAATAGTATTTAACTGCTGTAGCCAGAAAGTGAAAGATTGCGGGACGTTAGCGAAAAGCCATATAAAAGCATAAAAGCTCATAAATCTGCCTAGTCTATTGAATATGCATGTTCTGGTGTAAATGTATGTATATATGGGTCTGTGTGTGTATGCGTGTGAGTGCATGTGTGCCTGTTTCGGGTAGACTTTCTAGTGAGTTGGTCGGTAACAACTGCGTAAAGAAGAAAACTTGCAAGCCTGGAAATAAAGTGAGTTTTGGGAGGGAAGAAGGGAGACTGCAATTACAACGAAATGGAAGCAGGAAAATCATATGACATACACAAGATACAGAATAAAATTAGAACAAAATATCAGAAAGCTAAACATTCCGCCCATTTCTTGACGTAAACCAGCCTTGTGAAGGTGTATTCCAATGGAATGTTATTACAATGTTGCAATTGCGGTATTGCAAAGTTTGAAGGTGGGAAGAACCCTACACAGAGGATTGAGTATTTCTTGTTGAGCATAAAAAAAGTAAAATATAGAAAATAAACCATTCCAAAGCAAGCTCAGGAGATGAAAGTGAAACGGCAAAAATTAAAATCATGAGAAGAAACTCATGATTAGAAATGACACAAGCAGTTCTAAGGGAAAAATTAACAAGAAAACTGTTTGCAAAGTAGATCAAAATATTATAAAGCGGCTTTAGGAGAGTGCAGAAATAAACTATTACAAGAACGGCGATAATTCCTTTTATTCTAATGTACGATGAGTGAAAATAGGTGTGTGTGTGTGTGTGTGTGTGTGCGCGCGCGCGCGCGTGTGTGTGCGCAGAAAGATATAGATAGGAGTATATATAAAAAACAGAACGTGTGTGCTGGGATATGAGGATAGAGAGTGAACGGGAGCAAGTTGACACGGGTCTTGCAATAAACGTGATCTGACAGAGTAGGCGAGGGGGATATAATGAAAGATCGTAATGTGTTGAACATCATCTGTAGTGAAAACTGGTAAGATATCGTATGAAGACATTGGGAGGAGAAAAATATAAGTGTTGAAATGGGCGTTGGAAGGAAGATTTGTGCCTGGAGTGATAGGGGAGAAGGTGAAATAGAATGGATTGTGAGGTAATGCAGAGAATGCATAAAATGCGAATGCACGAAGGGGGCAGATAGAACGTGACCGGCAACCAGGGATGAAAGGAGAAAACGAATTGAGTGGGATCGCGGTTGGGCGGGGTGAATAAATGGCCACATGTGATTACCATGTGTGGACAGCGTTTTGACACAAGTTGAGATATGGTGCTAAAGGGAGCGAAAAGGATTAACAATAAGTAAAGAAAATTTGATCAAAAGAGAATGAAATCGCCGCAGATATTTGGGGTGGGAGCGAAAAGTATATAATGCCAATTATAGAACAAAGAAAAGATGATCAAGGGGGAACTGAATAGGACACGCACGCCGTTCTACCAGCTTGAGTGACAGAAAGCACCTAAATAGGTAGCCAAGAGTGGGAGAGCATGGACGCAGGCGACAGCATTAGAGGAAAGGTGTGTCTCTGACCTTCTGGCGTGAGGCGGGTTTCCCCTCTTCAGATATCTCCTCAACTCGGAATAAATTCTAATTTCCTGACGGGTCGCCGGACACGTGCACTGCAGAACGTGTAAGTGAAAGTGTGTCTCAAACGTGAGGGGAGAGGTCAAAAATGAGGAAGTAAAGAAAAGTGATGAGAGCGGTAGCGAAAGAGGATAAAAGAATGTGAAGCAGGGAGGGAGTGTCCAAAATGAGAGGTTTATGTAACTACAAGAGCGGAATATAAAGCAGAATCGAGCGGGCAATATTGAAACACACGTTAGTAATGCACAGGTGTGGTAGCATACAAAAGGTCCGGTATCGGATCCCTGTTTTGTAGGAATGAAGGCATGTTGCAAAGCAGGTCAGAAGTATGATTCAATTGGAATACAAATAGACTTCAGAACTCCGCAGGATTTGTTTATCTAGTAAAAGAACGAAGACATGTTAAGAATGGTATAAAAATAGCCATATTACCAAAATATGGAGAAAGTTGTTGACTAGAATGTGAGAAGCGCAAAAGATTAACAACAACGAACACCCCGAAACAAATGAAGCGGGTAATGCTCAACCTTTCGCCAGTAGAAGACAAGAAGATACCGTCCGAATGCGTCGCTGTAAGCACTTTGGTTTGTAGAGATGAGAGGTCTTGGCGATGAGATTAGACATACGATCCGAGAGTTATGCAAAAGCCTTTTGAATTTGGAAAGACTTGTGTATGTGGTCGCAAGACGGAGACGGAAACAACAGTACAAAACGCGACAAACAACGCGACGAGAATGGTAGTCAAAGAGTGACGGAACGAAAACAAGCAGGGAGGGTGACGAGAATGGGGGGCACGTGGAACGACCATCCCGGTGTACATAGAGCGGGCGAGGCCGGCACAACCTCCCTCTAACAGAAGAGAGACAGGTACCGTCTGAATTCTCCACTACCAGCACCCTGTAATGTGTGGGAAACGTCTTCAGAAGTTCGCTGGGTTTGTGTATGTGATCGCAATGCGGAGACAAGAGCTCAAAAAATTAAACGTTATGAGAACGATAGACAGTGATGGAACGAAAACACGTCGGGAGGGTAGAGGGGAAGTAAGAAACGGCCTCCCCGGAGCAAATAGAGTCGGCAAGGTAGGGCGACATACAGTCCTCGTCCAGTAGTATATTTGCAGATACCGTCCGATTGCGCTTTCAGAGACGAGAAATGTAGGGATAAGGGTTTGTGACGATGATATCAACATACGATCCGAGCGTTATGGAAAAAAGTCATGTGGATTTGGCGGGAGTTGTACAACACGGAGATGCAAGCAAGAGTTCAGAAAATCAATCGCGATAAAAACAATAGCCATAGAGTGACGGAACGCACAAAAGCGTGGAGGACGACTAGAATGAGGGAATGGCCACCCGGAGCAAATAGAGCGGGCGAAGCAGGCACACTCTGTCTCTCGCAGGAGAGAGGCACAAACTACTAGAATCAGCCGCTATTAGCATCCTGTTTCGTAGGCAGAAGGGCTTATGGCAATGATACCAACAATTCAATTCGAGCCGAACAGGGATAGTATTCCGAATTTGGCTGGATTTGTGTATGTTGTCACAAGACGAAAATGAAGAGAAGAGAACAGAAATAAAACGCGATGAAAACGATAGGCGACGAAACGAACACAAACAGCGAGGGTGCCTATGTGTCATGGACCCAGGGAACGGTTATTCCGAAGCACATAGAGCGGGCAAGGCAGGCACAATCTGTTTCCAGTAGAAGACAGGCAGATATCAGCATCCTGTTATGAATGGGAAAAGTCTTCAAAAGTTGGCGGGACTTGTGTAAGTGTTCACAAAACGGAAACAAGATTTCAGAAAATAAAGCGCGATGAGAACTGTGTGTAGGGAGGGTTGCGAGAAAGAGGGGAGCTGGGAACGGCCAACCTCGCGCAGATGGAGGTAGGGCAACGCCCACCTCTCCTCCAGCAGGATAGAGGCAGGCAGCTGGGGAGGGCGCGACCGGCGCCAGACTAGGTACCCGGCGCGGGTTGGGCGGGCCGAACAAGAGGCCGCACGGGAGGCGATCGGGGCCAACGCACACACGCGCGAGCGGCGGCGAGGGCCGCGCTCAGCGCCAGGTAATAACAATCACTCACGGGCGCACACACACACACGCAAACACACACACACACAGGCTCGCTGGCGCGCAAACAGGCGCGCAGCCGCGGTCCTGGCGTGAAGGGCCGGGGCGGACGATGTGCTACGCCCGGCGCCACGTGCTCCTACAAAGGCTACTCCACGCCACTCCGCCCTACATAGCCCTGCAACGCCCTGCGTCGTCCAGCAGTGCCCGGTGTGGGCAGACGTCGCCGCCACGGCCTACACCCCCGCAAGCCCTCAAGTTCCCCTTTCCTAAACGCGCACCTGCCAAATAGTATCGCCCTTGATTCGGGAACTATCGGAAATTTTCGTTGAGATATCGACCGATATTTTCTTCTTTTTGGAAAATGTTTTCCTTTTGTCCGGTTATTTCTAAGTTATTTCTAAGTCGAAAGCATGCGTCAGGAATTGATGATTTTATGTTAGTAGCTCATAGTTCTTATGAGACTATTTCAACATATTATTTACTATTTTAATGCGTTTTCAGTAAGCCACGTACATTCAAAAGATATGAAAATCATCAGAACTGGAAAGTGATGAATAGTGTCGATCTCATTGGACACGTACACTCATTAGAGAATTGTGAAAATTGATGATATTTTAATGTAACGATCGATATTTTTTGGGAAGATCAGTTTAGTGAGTTTTGCTTTCCTTGGTAGTAATTACCTCGAACTTCTCTCAATACTTCTTTTAATTGTTTTAAAGCGTACTTAGTAAACAATGGACCTATGTGATAATGGAAGACACGACATTTCAAATAATAATAACAAATAATTTTGGAGTCAATCACATCGTGTTTGTTGGTGTCCTTGGTTGGTTTCATAAAATGGGGCACAGATTCGTTTCATATTACGTTATCACTTTTTTGTGCGTGAAATCCTCGGAATGAAAAACAATAATTTCTAGAAGCTATAGTTTCTCACTTTGGCTCAAAATCCTTCTTAAAAATATTTCTTTTTTTCTTTTTTGGCGTCTCAAATTTTTTTAATAATATCTATTTCTATTTAAATCATATTTTTAATTTTATTTAGTGGTTTATGAAACTATGGTTAAATGGAATGCATAAAAACTCCATAAGAGTCACACCATAAGGGTAATCGAGCAATACTGTCGCTCTGGCCTCCTCTCCTAGATGAGACTCAGTTCCCCTGATCCATTCTCGGGTTTTCACCCTTTCCATCTGATTAATGTTTTGTAGGAGCTGTTCTCGGAACGGGAATTATTCAGCGCGTGTTTCGAGAATCAACAATTTTTTGATGGGTTCTCGATAAAAAAAACGATTTTTTTTGGTCTGACCCTAGAATAAGCTGTGACTTTTAGGACATACAGAGCGTGGTCAAAGTTTCATTTTTAGCACCAGTGCTAAAAGTGAAATGATGTTCAAATGTTCCGATAAAACTGCGAATCCAACGAAGAAAAAAATACTTTCGCCGGACCGCATCAGCCACTACTGAATTTAATGTACAATAATATATTGATTTGTATGCTTGAATTAAAATACAATGAAAGTCAGTAAGACTGTCTAAGCATAATGTATGACAAACGTGCTAAAAGTGATTTTAATTTGCTCATAGGATTGCGCCACTCAACTTATCGGTCTCGTGTTTCACCATTTACCACTCGCAAAATAATATGTCATTTGCATACTCGTATCATAAATAATTATTAGCTTAATGCGTTTGTAAGTAACGTTTGATTCTTGACGTCATGTTTCAACACCATTTTCTGTAAACTTGCGTCGAGATAATTATTAAATTATGAAACTGATTGGGAAGTAATGAGAGGTCGGAAAATTGTACGGCTCTACGAGGGTTGGAGTAAAAATCATGAGAACTATTTTTTTAAAGATATTTTATCGGATCACATGATTTGATTTGTCGTGTGAAAAATACAGTACTAGTGTGTGTTCACTTCTTTCAGTTTCTCTATCAGCACAGAGAGCAATGTGAAATCAGTTGTTTATCAACCGCCGTGCGAGTTAAATGTAACCCTTTTGAGCAACGCTCCTACATGAAGACAGCTGTCCTCCGTGGAATAACTGTCCTAGAATGTCACAGAAATTTGTGGAATCTGTTGATAATAATTCACTTCCATACCGGACCGGTTTATGGACAGCCCTGCAGGATTCATGATGTCAATCACCGCCAACACTACTTCAGACATTAGTCCAGTCCATGCCAGGTCGGGTTGCAGCACTTGAGCGTACTCGCGGGGGCTCTACACGAGATTAGGCAGATGTTCCAGTTTTGGGCTTTTCAGTATATATATATATATATATATATATATATATATATATATATATATATATATATATATTGTGGCGTCACCAATTAATTAAGTATAATTCTATTATGACATCGCCAATAACAAATAATTTCTACAGCTGGAAATAGCTCGCGTCGAGAAAGAAGTGGGTCAAAGGGACGCTGCCTTCGCCGCGACGGTTTCTTTCGTCACGCAGGGCCGCCCCGACCGCACTCAGCCTCCTTTTCAGAGGCGGACTGTTTATTGCCCCCTCATAAATAGACATAATGGCCCAGGCCGAAGCCCGGCCGAACAATACGCACCCTCGCGCCCACTTTCTTTGCCACCACCCTGGAAGGAAGGCGGAGCCCCCCAAAGGGGTTGGCCGGGTGTCAATTAAGACGACGACGCATTTACAACACGTCGTGAGCGAAACCTTTCTTGGCCATCAACCGATCCCTTTTCAAACAATGCTCACCCCCGCACTCGTTTTGGCACGCGCCCGAGCTAGGCACCAGAATTCCCGCAGGGGCTGTTTACAAACTAAATACAGTAGGCTGTCGATTAGCCCATGCCGACCGTCGAGGATCCGTGAAATGCGCTTCTGCACGCGCACGTGTCCAGACAACTGACAAAGGGAAGCGAGCGAGAGAGAGAAGCCAGTGTCAGACAGAGAACAATCGACGGAAAAATACGGGAAAATTGCCACATGATTGGTTAATCAGGATTCTGCGACGCAGCCACCCTCAGCCAATGGGAAGCTTCGCCATGAGGGAGGGGAGAAATCCAGAGCTAGGAACATTTTGGGAAGGGGAAAGGAAATTCCTTTAAAAACGAGATGCAGAGAGAAAACTTGACTTTTTGTTAATCGGAGCGCGACGGGGGAGGAACTCTCCCAGGAACACTTCTAAGATTTTTTCGGCCAGACTTCTAAGACTTTTTCGGAACGCTCCTAAGAATTTTTGAGAGCTAATTTCTTGTTACTTAGAGCTACTTCGGAGATACTTCGAGATACTTCCAAGATACTTCTTGGTTGCCAATTCGCTCGATTACTCAGTTACTTACGATCGGGACGCGAGTTTGGGAAAGACTTTCCCAGAATCGAATTAGCTAGGACGCGACTAGTGGACTTGTCGCGGAGGACACTCGGGCGGGAGACTACTGGATCCCGCGCCGTTTCCGCATCGGCCCACCAGCCTTTGCCGCCTCCCGCTTCGGGCCCAGTGACAGCCCACCGCGTTACGTCAACGCCCGTGGCCATTCGCCCCTCTGAGCCTGCTCGAGCCGGTGACCAGCCGAGAGGGGGACCCGCCGCTACCTGCCGAGAGAGGACGCGCCGCTGAAGGTCAACGACCCGGGACTGCCGCCGCCTCTGCTCCGGAGCCGCAGCTCGGCCCACCCGCGGAGACAACGCAGCCACTGGTGAAAAAAAATACGAGACAAAGCCGTCTCGCAGAACAATCGTAACGGCGAGAAACTGCAAGTGGCCGCGCTCAGGTCCCGCAGACCTTAAATAATGAATAGCACGTTTCATCAAAGAGTAAGCATCATGTGTTAGCTGTAAGGGAATTAGCAAATAGTAATTAGGACAATCAGTCCACAAAGTAGATTTAGTAGAAAACTTGCGTCGCCCTTTGCGACATGTAACTTCCCTGGCAGCTTTTGGTGCCAGGAATAAATTGTTATTTGTCACAAATGACTCTGTGCTAATTCATGACCTCCCAACTCTTCCATCCAGTCACATTTCAGGAGCTGAACCTGGCGCCCTCCCCCGCTCACATTAGTAGGTTAGTTTACAATATATATATATATATATATATATATATATATATTGAAACATAGAATGTTTCCTTATGTTAATTAGAAACATTAGCATAAGAAATTTGAGTTCATTTTGGACTGCGTAGTACAGGCGGCAGACGCGACGGACGGCAGTGGGGAGGCCCGCCGCCGCCGCCGTCGCTGCCGCGAACACAGCGTGGGAACGACCGTTACGAACCGAGCGTGGAGCGGCAGGGGATTCAGCCGTTACGACAGTCGAGGAGAAGTTGCCGATGGCTACGGACGTGCTGTGAGAAGCTCGCCGCTTCGCACGGACAAAGAAAGCACGCGGCGGGTGTTATAGAATATTAGCCAACGCAAGAACAATAGGCACGTTAGGTAGAGGCCGGGAAAGTGATTAATATAAGAGATCAGTGCTAGGAGAACAGTAAATCGCGCTTATGCTATTTAACGCAGTGAGAACAATACCAGAACTGTGTGTGGCGAAGCTGACACCGATACGTGCAGTGGCCGCGTGTTAGCTGGTTATATCAAAACGATGAAAGATAATTAGAGGGAAGTGCGACGCCGAAGTACCAGGAGCCAAGCCCGAGGGATTCAAGAGGCAGCCAGCCGAGGCGACCGCTACACCACCAGCCGCCGACTGCGCCAAGTTGCTGCGAAGGTCGGCGACCCCTGCCGATGCGAACCGTCATCCAAACATCGGAGGTATTTTTTGGGGCCCCAAGGTATGATAAAAACCCATGTTAAATCTGATCTTGGTACCAAGGCAAAGCGTATAGGTGTTATAAATCATGTAATTAACAGATTTGGTTTGTGAATAAATCCTGTTTATGCTTGTACCACATTTACTCATTAAATTCCCCAATGCTATATCGACTCCTCGTAGGGACCCATTCACGAAAAAGATACCCTCCTTTAGTAATTTCTTGCAGTGAAAGTACCGGCATCACCAGGTACGTCACAATATATATATATATATATATATATATATATATATATATATATATATATATATATATATTCTTCCATCAGCACGAGTAAGTCACACGGTCTGTGGTCATTTATCACCACAAAGTGTGTAATTAATCTTTCAGAAATATACGTAGAATTTCGCAACATGATATCATTCAAATCTTATCGCATTGTGACTGAAGTAATTGTCAGAGATCGGAAGGCAATGTTTAATCATTCTTTATACCTCTACCACCAGAATATTGGAGCTCGGCGCTTTTTGATAGGGCATTAACGGAAAAGTTTGTATCAGCAAATTTTTCGTATTAAAGCCACTGTCCTCTGGCATGAAAAAAGTCTGTGTCAGTGAATTTTACTTCTCCATGGGGTCGTCATCTTGCTATTGTTTCATCACAATGTGGTTCGTTCTTTTCATGGATTTTTACTTTCTCTGTCAGGCTCAATCTGCTGAAAAGGTAGGTAGTATGACGACCAGTAAAACTTTACATTGGGCTCTGGTGAAGCCTGTAAGCATGTGCGCAAGTGGTCGTCTCTTGCTCAATGCTGATGCTTGTGATGATGTGTGTTGAATTTACTCAGAAATTAATGCTAGAGCACCTCCCGCGTTGTGCCATGGCGGTGGCAGTTTTATATCATACATATTGAAAACAAAGGATTTTCGTTTGAAAGTAGTTTGAGCATCCTCCCCCATCTAAATTTCCTGACATTTCTTTAAATGAAAGATATTGTGACCTAGATGTGTCAATATTGCTGTTATTAATCAGTTTTATAGTACAAATAGTACGCTATTATGCTACATCCGCTTATAGCTAGCTATGTGCGGATATAGCTGGTGAGTCGAGGATGGCGAGATTTTAGAAGATCAGCATTTTTACATGTCATCGCATATAAACTCGATATCGAGCAATCGCCTGTCATACGCGTCCTTTTAAAAAAAAGTTAAATTGAGTTTAAGTTATGATGGATTGCAGAATTTTCTGCACGAGGCAAATACAATATCAATGAACTACATACAAGTACTGATCATAGTAAATATAAAACATTTCAATTATATTTTCAGAAACATGTTAAACTATATGTTTATAGTGAAAAGCGATTACATTGCTTCAGAATTCGTAAATCTGTAATTTCACAAGTTTTGAAGAATAAGTACTTAACAATATAAAACAAAATTTTTGAGGTTTTCAATTTTCCGTTTAGTGCACACAAATCTTACTTCACCGTTGTAACTTGTCTACAGTTCACAAAGTCGAGTCCCGACGGTGGCAGGATTTTCGGCATTAGCTTGCTCGAATGCAGTCGCTGTCTGGGGAGAACTCTAGAGTGACCGGCTGCTCTCGTGATTCCTTTGACGGATACCAGGCGAATGCCGGAGTAGTACTCTTTCAAAGAGGCCAAGAACCGCGCGGTCTTTTCTTCCACTTCCTTGTTCTAGTCTCACCTTCCCACACTTCCACTTCCACGGACTACATTACCACACATGCCAGGAGACCGTTCGGGAGCCCAAAACTTATTCCAATTAGGACGGTGGCTCACTTGAGGGCGACACCTGTTTGGGGAAAGGCCTGCTAGCCGACGGTTTTCGGCGCCAGATCTTGTCATCCAGCGAGGGACGATCACCCTCCCATTCCCGAAGAAGAAAAAACATGATCTACACTTACGGGACTTTAGCAGTTGACTCGCTCGGAATCACTAAGAAACAATCATTTCTTCGAGCGTTGTAATCGCTCGGGTTCAGCTAGTCGTCGTAGAGTTGTAAATGTCGTGGGCACCTCTATCGGTGACGAGGGAGCGCTGGGGAATCGTCGTCAGCATCTGGCTGCAGCAGATCGGAGCGACATACCACGCGGGAAATTACCCCAACACCACTCTTCCGCCCCTGCCTCCGCTTCCATCCCTCCGCCCGCCGCCTCCGCCCGCCGCCTCCGCCCGCCGCCTCCGCCCGCCGCCTCCGCCCGCCGCCTCCGCCCGCCGCCTCCGCCCCCCGCCTCCGCCCCCCGCCTCAGCCCCCCGCCTCCGCCCCCCGCCTCTGTCCCCCGCCTCTGCCCCCCGCCTCTGCCCCCCGCCTCTGCCCCCCGCCTCTGCCCCCCGCCTCTGCCCCCCGCCTCTGCCCCCCGCCTCCGCCTCCGCCTCCGCCTCCGCCTCCGCCTCCGCTTCCGCTCCCGCTCCCGCTCCCGCCTCCGCCTCCGCCTCCGCCTCCGCACTCTAACCGGGAGCGTGCATCGATCGCGGTGCGGGGCGCGGCTGTCCGTGGTGGGGCGCGAGCGGGGCGTGAAAGCTGTTCCTCCCGTCACTCATTTATTTGTGATTGTTACTAGCGCTATAATCCGCGCACGTTTCCTTCAGCTCTCTTATTCGCTGTGTGCAAGGGGAGTATGAGGATTCCGTTATTTCGACGTCGGCAATAACAAACCAACTCGTACGAAGGTTGTCGAAGAAAACCATTTCTACTACACGAATGACAACAAATATTGCTATAAAATGTCAACAATGCTCATTTATATATTTATTCTAATTTCAACTACGTTCGTCAAACAGAGGAGTTAGGGACAAAAGAACTAACAAATATTACCTTGCCATTTCTTTCACGATCATCAACATTTTTTTTATTTACACACAGTATTTTGATGTTTCAGAATACCTCAGAAACATTTTCAAATGCAGTTTCTCCAATGCAGTTTCTCCACTGAGAACTTGTGAATGAAAAGAAAGAAGTTCGAGAAATGTCCATTTCTTTTCTCTATTCCTGCGTGTCCTTCACTCAAAGTAAATTATTTTGATGTAGATGATATTTCCTATCATTTTTCTCATCCTTTCAAAGGTTCTCCCATACTTCCTCTCATTGGATACGAAGGGGTATTTTTTTAATCTTAGACCTTTTTTTCATTTTTTATGAATTGTTTATTTGTATCGTTAGATAAAACATCTTTATTTTTTCATTCATAATTGTTGAAAATGAGGTTACAGAATGAAAATTTAATGTTACGATAATATCAAACTATTTATTTTTCGAATTAAAGTAAATCGATAATTTTCAAATGCATTTGCTGTAAAATGGCGATTTTTTTACAGTAATATTGCAGTGAATGGGAGATATTGCTTACTATATTGTTATATTTACGATTGATTGTGAATGTTACAACATTTCATATTGTATATTTCACATAGGTTATTCAGAACTCCCTTACTGCAATGGTTAGACCGTTTCTTAACTACATCGAAATATTTTGCTATGAATTTAAACATTAATCTCAACAATACGGAAGTATAGATGTTTGCGTGCATTACCAAGAACAGAACAACAGGAATTCGAATCGCACCGCTTAAATTTTGATTTCATTCTTGCATTTGGTTATATTGATAAATTAATAAACTGACATAACTAAGGAACCAGTGCATTAATTTAAAAAAAACAACATTTTTCAATCCTCGCTTTCCAAATTAAACAAAATGGACTTTTGCGCATCAATAATGACCTTTTTAATTAATAAATTATTACATATTTATGTCAAAAAGGGGCGATGAATCTTTATATCACAGTCATGTTTGTTTGTTTGTAATTGGCCGTGAACGGGCCATGGCCTAACAGCGACGTCCCGGTCTCGCGGCCGTGGGTTAACGGGGAACGTGTGGTTAGCACAAAGACATCCCTTCACCGTATTCTGGTGTATTCTGGTCTTCTCAACCTGAGAAGTGAAGATCGTGTCAAAAGTACGTTTTCGCGTAAATAGATATTTTTTATCTACAGCCAAACACACTGCAATAACTCAACTTATAACATACAATTGCAATAAATTTTTCTTCGTATTTTGAACACAAAGTACAGCAAAAACAATATTAATGATTTTCAGCTTCCTAAAAGATTTAAAACAATAAAAAGTAAACAATGATCGCTGGGCCATTCAGGTTCGTCCTAGTAATGCTAGGGTAAAAAAAATTAAACTTGGTTTTAGGTAAATCACGGAACTTTTAAACATACACTGTGCTTGGACAAGGACAATTTCATTCGTTGAATAGGCAGTGAAGTCTCATTTGCATCGAGATGTGCGCCCATTGCGGGAATGATAGAGTAATGGCCGATAGAGGCCAGGCTTTTCCTTGTGATGAAGGCCTTTCAACTTGATCGTATCACGACCATTTGACTCGAAGAGAACACGCGGGGCACCGTCGATTGAGCTGCGACTGAATTACTTTACCTTCAAAAGAGCATCAAAATAACTCTTCTCCCGCCATCCAAGCGAGATCTCTGCCGATTTCACTCGTTGTACAATGTTACCGGAGCAGCAAAAAACGGACAAAACGTTAATACTGAAAATTACATACTTAAAAGTAAAGAAATATATTCTATCAGAAATAACACCAATTTCATGTCACAAAACAGATTTTCTTTTACTAATATTTCACGAGCTGTAAGGAATTGTTTTTAATAATCATGTGTTTATACTGACGAAATGAGTTTTTAATGTCTAAAATGCCTTATTCAAACTCACTAATTTTTCTGGGAGGCCAAATAAAATTCCTGTTTGCATACATCTCGCGATATAGCACTAAAAGTTAAGAAATAAGTGTAACATTTGCAGTCTGATATTATACCTCGAACAAAATCCAGCTCATATTCGGTAATCAATGAAACGCTAGTGCCTCTTAAGATCATGTGGTAAAGAGGCCATGTTGTCAATGGAAGTGACAGAAATATACATCCAAAATACGCGTCCGGTTTTCGTGGCAGCACACGCCCTTCAAGGCGGCATGACGTCAGGAGGGCTGCTGCAGCCGATTTTGCCCGTTGGCGGCAGCGAGCGCGGCTTGGACAGGCGAAGGAGAGGGTGAGGGAGGTTCAGAGGCGGATGTGGTAGTGACGGCAAAAAGTGCGAGCCAGGAGATGAGAGTGCGGTAGAGAGCAGAAAGGGAGCGCTGGTGGGGCAGGAGCGCAAATAACGGTGGGGTGCAAGTGTAGATGGGGACGGGGGTGAGCCGCAGACAAGAAGCGAAGCGGGGACGGAGTGACGGCGAAGCGGCGTTGGGAAGAATGCGGGAGCGTTCGTGAAGACAGGAAGAAGTGATGGCGGCAGCAGAATGTTGTTGACATGGCGTTTGAGCAGAGGTGTGTAGAGGGAGAGGCGATAGAAGTGAGGAGGTTGGAGCGGGGGAGTGTGAGAGTTATGACGGGGATGGATGATGGACGCGGCGGGAGCGGGGGCTGAAGGAGCAGAAAAGGAAACGGGAGCGTGGGGCGAGAACGGGAGTGGGTGCGGGAATTACGGGAATGGGAGCAGGGGTGGGAGAGGGAGTGGGAGCGTGGGGCGAGAACGGCTGTGCGTGCGGGAGTGGGAGCGGGAGCGGGAGCGAGAGTGGGAGCGGGAGTGGGAGCGGGAGTGGGAGCGGGAGCGGGAGTGGGAGCGGGAGCGGGAGTGGGAGCGGGAGCGGGAGTGGGAGTGGGAGTGGGAGTGGGAGTGGGAGCGGGAGCGGGAACGGGAGTGGGATCTGGAGCCGGAGCGAGAGCGAGAGCAAGAGCGAAAGTGGGAGAGGGAGCGGGAGCGAGTGTGGTAACGGTAGCGGGAGCTGGAGTGAGAACGAGGACAGGATTTGTGGCTGGAGTGGCGGAGTGGAGTGAATGGGTGTGGAAGCGGAGGTCAAAGCGGGAGTAGCGGGGTGGGGTGGAGGCGGTGGGAACGGTAACGTAAAGAGGGAAGGGCATATGGGCAGGAACAAGCGTGACAGCGGAACGTGAGTGGGGGAGGGAGCTGGGCGGGAGCAGTTACGGGGGCAAGCGCGGAGGGTGGACCGGAAACGCGAACGGGGACGAGGGAGGAGGCAGGGCGGGAGCGGGTGCTGGAAGCGGGGCGGTTGCGTGGGTGAGGCGGGAAATCAGGACGGGGGAGCGGCCGTGGGCTTGGACTGGTGCGAGCGCGGAAGAGGGAACGGGAGTGGAAACGGTGATGGACACGGGACCGGGGGCTTGGGCTGGATCGGGGCCGAGCGACGCGACGATAGCGCGGGCGCACGAGGGATGGGGCGATGGGAGAGGGGCCGATCGGCGCCTTTGGCGCGCTCAAAAGAGTGAGCGAGCGACCGCCCGGGCCCGAACGGAGCGCGGGGCGCCAATCAGCCGCTTTAATAAGCGTCGGCTGAAATTGACCCGCGCCGCGCCCAGCGACCGACGGACGCCCCAGAGGGAGAGCCGAGCAGACACGCCGGCGCGCGCGGCGGCGGAGGGGAAGGAGGTAATTAAGTCGAAGGGGTGCACTCAGCGCGACACGCGCGTGGCGCGGGGTGTGGGGAGGGTGTGGGGTGGGGGTGGGGGCAGCGGCGGAAGAAACAAGGCCAAAACGCCCCAAAGCGGGGAAAATGTACGACGCGGTTTGCGCAACGGGGAAAGCGTAAGCGGGAGAGCATGCGTGAAATGGAAATGGGGAATAAACGAGATTGAGCGGGCGACGAAGATTTGCGGGGAAAACGTTAGGTACGTTCAATGAAAAGTAAGGATAGGAGGAAAAGAGTGGAGAGGACTGAGACAAAAATATGTTTGTATCAATTTAGGGGCAATCAACACGTATTTCACTATATTAAAATAAATACCATATTTACTGAGAAATAGGCATTTTGGGACCATTTGCGTTATTCCAACAAACATCGTTTATTTTCTAATGTGCCACAAATATGAGGTCAAAAGTTAAAAATATGTGAATGCGATTACATGTAACAACGTTTCATAGGTGTTAAGGTAAATCTTAATCTTTGATTGTTATTTTCTGGAAAAGGATAATTTTACTAAAGTCGATTTTACATTAAATGGGAGATGTTTTATTGCAATGACAGTGTGGATGATAACCCTAAGAAGAAAGAAAGCCAGGAATGTATGCAAGAAGGGAAGACATCGACAAAAGAGAAGCAAGATAGTGTTACAAAATAACAGAAACAAAAGCATGAAAAACAAAATGGAGAAAAATTGACTTTACACGACGGGAAAATTAGTGAATAAAAGAAGTTACAAATTAAGACTGTAGAAATACGAGGATGAATAAAGGGAAAGTGGGAAAGTATTTAAGGCAGAATGAGAAAAGTTCCAACGAAAGAACAAAAAAATATATGATACAATCGAAGAATCGTGTTTTTTGAAGAATAAAATACGCGGATCTTCTGAGAAACTGTAGTAACAGACGACGTAAGAGATAATGCGTAAATTAAGGAATGAGAGAAGAATTGAGAAAGAGAGGGAAAAATAGGGATGGACGACGGTCTGGCAAAATATTAGAACCAGGTGAATGGAAGACAAAATAAATTATATAAAATGCGATGACAAGAAAAAAGTACATAATAATAATAATAATAATAATAATAATAATAATAATAATAATAGTAATTCAGAACAAGAGAAAGGAGTATTTCATTTCAGTGTTTTTTCTAGTAAAATAATTCGTCACTGAACGATATAATTAAACCCTTGCGAGCATATTCATTCAAAGACTGCAGGGAAACATTTATAATACACACGTCATTTCATCAAAAGGAACGAAGATCTACAGTACCTAATTCTTGCTGTCCTGTAATTCAAATATATTGTGAAGAACTAGTTAAAAGAATTGTAATTAAACGTTGAAGGTAATGCTGCATGGAATCTCACTTTTGGACGTGTGACAATAATGATAATGAAGACTGCTAGAGAATTTTGGCAAGCGAGTTAAAAACGATAATTAGTGTTTAAATACAATTTCCTCCTACAACCAAGACATACTATTTAAAATGTGTGTGCTCTAATTAAAGAGATTTGCTTTTGTTAATTACTACCCACGAAATTAAAACACTTTTCAAGTGCTCAAAGAAGCTCTATTTAACGTCTCTGTACATTTCTTTTGAAGTACGTTTGATGTTATTGAATGCATTTTGGGAACAAAACATTTCTCAGCAAAAAAGCATTTTAAACACAAAAAGAAAGAAATGTTAATCATTTAACCTCCCAACCTTTTCACAATTATTCTTAGAGCACCAAAGTTAATCGTGTAAAAGTGTATCGAACATATGAATAACTTCCTCTTTGAATTTTTTTCTAGGAGCGATTATCTTTGCTCTATATAAAATTTTAATAAAAATACGAAATGGCAAAAAATTGAGGCGACCACACTGTAGAAATGAGAGGAATCGCTATACACCAATTCAAATGAGCACAAATATGGACGTATTTTGACAATACAAGACAAAAAACCAGTAATTTACATGATCAGCCTTACCATCTAACCGACAACTGTAATTTAAATAATAATAACAATAATAATAATAATAACAATAATAATAATAATAATAATAATAATAACAACAACGTGCCATGTAGATAATGATCGTCGAGTCACAGCAAACTAGATTTGTGAATCGGAAGCTACTATTACTGTGCACTATTTACTGTCTGAACAATATCTGAACGAGAACACTAATCCTACTTCGATTTTTTCGTATTGGAAATTGTTTTAACATTTAGTTGTCGAGAAATTCGCGCGAAGTAAGCTACCTAAATATTACCAAGCGTGGTTTATCTCCGCAGTCAACCACATCCAACGCGTTTTCAAAATTTCCTCGAGTTGAGAACATTACCATTTCATAAACGCCACAAGCCAAATAAATCAATGAGCAAGCACTGCGATCAGCCCTCAACAATAGATCTTAAACCAACGCGAAAAACCGCGAAATGCAAACAAAGGCGGAGCCTGCCCTCCAGATCTACCGCACTCAATACTGTGGGCCCACACGTTCATAATTCTCTCGTGTGGTGTGATCGATTGCGGCGGCGACTGAAAGGCGACTGGGCCGCGAGGGAGGGGGGAGGAGGGGGTTGGGGTCAGGATTTGCGTAGCGTCTAGTGACGCTTCCAGAATTCATGAATATTTTATTTGGTATATTTTGAATATTCCGACAAGCCCTTTTATTCTGAATATTTGAGAAGGATTTTAATGTCGTGTATTGTATTTTGTTATAAAAAAAGAAATGTCGGAACGAGTTTATTTAGAGTTAAAAACCAATTTCACAGAATTAAATTAATATGACATTTATTTTAATTTTTTTAATGTGGGAGTAAATAAATATTTTTTAAAACCACAAAGGAATATAATGCATTACGGCACTGTAAAATACTCGTTTTTCAAAAATAATTTTAGCAGGCTCAACCTAGAGAATTACAATATTTAATTTCTTTGGAGAAAGGAAAAAATACCAGTTTTGAGAAAAAAAATTGATATTAACGTGCTTTTTCATGTTATAAATTTGATTTTATATTTACTTTTAAGCTGATTCACTTTATACTGTGGCTGAAAGGCTGAAAGGCTCTTCTGTGAACAATAATAACAATGAAACAAGTGAACTGGTTAAGTCGGATAGGATGTGAAAGAGAACAATTTTAGACAGAACTATGCTGGATTTTATAGAGGAAGGATCAGTGGCCGTCAGGGCAATGTGCAAAAGTAATTGATTATTAGTTCGTGTTAGATATAAAATGGACATGTGGTGCGCGAGTATGAAAGAATAGGGTAGATAAAGAAAAATAATTTATTAGCGAGAAAATGGTAATATTCATGAAATACTCAGGTCGCGAACGGTAGCGGAAACATAAAAGCTAAATTATGTGGTAATGGGAAGAGCTCCAGATGGGATTATGGAACAGTCGCTTATTTCGTTTACAACGACAAGATTGTTAGGGAAAATCTTCAAAAGAGAAGTTTAGACACTATGTATTAGAAAGACTAACAAAAAAAAGATTGTAGCAAGGCCAAGTAATGTTTAGTTATAAGGTAATATTAAGATAGAAAAATAATTGTTATGTTTTTATAGAGATTCTATTGCCATCAAATAGGTAGTTATTAGAAAAATATTATGAATTTTTGTTGAACCATTTGAAATTGAAATAAATTAATTTTACCCCACACTTAATGTCACTGGTAAAAAAAATTACAAGTTAATTAATTTTTGAGGAAGACTAGTAAGGAATATTCCATAATAAAATTAAATTATTCACTATCCGAATATTCGTATGAGCAGTATTTTCTAGCCCACAAAGGACGGTACCCTCAGTACTTACGTTTGTACGCTAACATCCAAGACTTCAAATTATAGCGTGATTAAATTATAAAGAGACAGTACGATCCACTACCATAAAAATATTGATTAGATTTTATAAGAGGGAGATTACGAGTCACTACAATGAGAGGACGAAGGCTGGGCAAAATAAATAAATCAGGGAATTTAATTGTAGAAAAAATGTGATCTGCAACAATTGAAGCCCCAACGCGGGTAGTAAAATATTGTAAATGTTATAAAAGACAAATTTTGTTACTATAATAATATTTCTTCAATAAATTAATCGACGCCATAAATCTCTCAGGTTAAGAGACGCAAAAGAGACAGAAAACTTTGACATGAGAACTAAGTTAAAATGGCTAATATCATTGTCACTTGCACAATTCGAACGAGTGCCGACGTACTTCATACCGAGGACGTGAGTGGACCCGTCATGAAACCACCTCAGTAGACGTCAAGTCATAAAAAACAAGACCGGGCAGTTATGAGGCCATTAACATGAACAAACTGTGGTTTCCCCTAATAACATTGAAATATTCAACAAACAAACATTTAACATATTATGTATCCAAACAAAATAACATTTTTTCTTTTGGAAAATTAATATGTAAAATGTGACATAGTTATGAACCAATATGTTATGTTCTTTAAAAAAGACTGAGGTTCTTTAACCTTGGGGGTGTCCTACGCAAGTGTTCAGTCAGCATAAGCCATAATCCACCACTTGATGTGAAGGGTGAACGATCTGTTGGTACTGTGTGGGTGTTTTTCATCTCAGCGAAGCAGGCGTCGACAAAAAGCGTTGCTAGAAGATACAACCGCTACAAGAAGCGGCAGGATGAGCGCGTGCCCGGGCAAAGGGCCCCTTTCTCTCGCCGCAGGGAGGCCCTTTGCCCCGCTCGCCCGCAATTCCACCTGCCTGCCAACGCGGCGGCTCCATTCCCCGCCCTTAACGCGGTTCCGCCCCACCTTCCCCCTCCAACCCCACCCCGTCTCGCTGGCGGAATCTCCCCACGCACGCAACCTCTGCGGCCTCGGCGCTCGCCTCAGAGTTACGCACTTCACATTCAGTTTATTAATGTTGTTGTTATAATAATAATAATAATAATAATAATAATAATAATAATAATAATAATAATAATAATAATAATAATAATAATAATAATAATAATAATAATAACAATAAGCCGATCGGATGGCCGAGATCGCTAAGGCAGTAGTGCCGGAGTGGTTTCGGACCAGAAGATCGCGGGTTCGAGTCCCGCCTCGGGCATGGATGTATTTGTGTATGTCTGTATGTGTTGTCCTTTCACCCCCATTATCATCATATCATCATTTCATCTTCCATACTCCCAGGGCTAACAACCGTGGGGGATAAAAATCGGATCCAGCTAAAAATGCTGGTCCCCCCCCAAAAAAATTGTCGCAAGCACCTGCCACCGTGATAATAAATAAAAACTGAGCCACGGTAAATGCAGGATGCTTGCATGCGTGGTCCTAGTCGGCCGATTAACGAAAATAAAAATAATAAAAATAATAATAATAATAATAATAATAATAATAATTATTATTATTATTATTATTATTAATTTCAATTGCAACGAAAAGGAACTGCAGCCGGTACTAGTTCGTGATCAACGTTTACTGTAATTTTTTCTCTTTATTTGATTTGCCAGAGGCTCAGCGCCGTTAGTAACCGCCGGACTTCCCACTCACCAAGAACCACCTTAATTGGAACTTGTTTAACCTCTTTGACCTACCGAGAATCTGCCTAAGCAGTCGAGATACATTGCTCTGAAGTGTGATAAGGTGAAAATTCGCTAAGTAAGCTCATACGATGTCAAAGTAATAGACATAGATTATAAAATTTCAATTGAATTATTTATTATTGATAAATATAAATAAAATAAAGTACATCAATTATAATCTTTCCTACATTATTTGTCCTTACATAAATAGTGCCCTTCACGTATAACACTTTTTTTCAGCATCGTATTAACAGTCGTATATTAATCTTATTCCAGTACCCCCATGAACACCAATGACGTCAACGGCGGATCACAAATTGCAATTTGGTTTTGCGAATTGAAGGAACATCTTGTATACTTAAGAACTAATGATACATGTGTTTAGCAAAACAAACATTTTCTGCATATTAGTGTTAGAATAATTTCAGTTTAAGAGAGAGTGACAGAGAGAGTCGGAGAGAGACAGAGAGAGAAAGAGAGAGAGAGAGAGAAAGAGAGTGAGAACCGGGTGGTGAGAAAGGATGGATGAGGAGGAGAGGGTCCAGGGAAAGTTGGAAAAAGAGGAACGGAAGCTGGAAGAGTGAGATTAAATGCGATAGAAAAGGACGTGGGAGATAAAATTGAGGAAGAGAAAGGCAGTGAAAAGCGGAGAACTTACGGGGCCAGCGCGAGAAGATAGGGAAGCATGGCAAGAACAGTGCAATGCGAGATATTGTGGGGCGGAATACACCGAAGCAAATATTAGCAGACGATGCATACAATGAGGGTATAAGGAGCGCAGATGTGAGGTTGAGAAGAAAGCAGGGGAGACAAAAGAGGAGGGTAACAGTGAGAAAAGCGCGAGAAAGAACGCGAGTGCCATATGACAAAACCTAATGCGTTATGAAGGGTGGGCGTTAAGAGGTGGAGAGGAGAAATGCAAAAGGATGAGGGAACAATACGCGAGAGTAGAGGCGAGATCAGAAACAGCGAATGCTGCAATGATGATGCTAGTGTTTATTGCTGGTGGGGTGGTCGTAAACAGGAGTTCAGGAGGGGCACGGAGCGGGAAACCTATATAAATAGAAAATTTGGAAGAGGTATTCGTCGGGAGGTACTGCGTAGACGGGGACGAGCGTGTGTAAGAATTCAAGGTAGAGGATAGATTGATTGATTGATTGATTGATTAATTATTTTGTAATTCCGATCGCATCAACTGCTATGATATTTTGTTTCGCGGGTGTAGTGATAGTTGTATCCTGGGAGGTGACTATACTATGTTCCTTCCAAATGGATGGTGACCTCCACGTAGCACTGACCTTCACGTCGGCTTGTGGTGATACCCCTTCCAGATCATCCCGGAGACATCACCCCAGCCCGGACAAACTCTAAGCGCCCGAATGGTCACACGACATGTTTGATAGTGCAGTGCATGCGTGTGTGTGTGTGTGTGTGTGTGTGTGTGTGTGTGGCGGGGAGGGGATAAGGTTGGGGAAGGACGCGGAATGGAGTAAGGGGGCAGGGCGGGGCAACGCGAATGGGAGAAGATCGACAAAATGGCGCGTGGCATTGGTCGGGACTGCGGGCTGCAGGCGCGGATGCGGGTGGACCGGAACGGCAGCGGAGCTAAGCGGAGAAAGCGGTAGCGGCTGCGGGCGGGCGAGGACGGCAGTGGGTTCGCATTGGCGATGCCCGGAGAAGGCGTGGGCGATTGCCTTTCAAACAAAAGAGCGCCGCTCGGGGCTTCGCATTTCCTCCCAGACGGGGGCGGGGGCGGGGGCGTGGTGAGGGGGGCGGGCCGCGGTGGCGGAGAGCCCGCTGGTGGGCGGCGCGGAGGCTCAGGCGGATATTGAGGCGCGAAGCCACCGCGCGGGGGGCGGGCCATTTGCGCGGGGCCAAGGAAGGGCGGTGCGGGCGGAAAGCGTCCAACGAGGAAGTGGAAAAGTCCCGCCGCGGAGACGGTGAATGTGAACGAGGCAGTAGGAGAAGCAGCCTGTTGACACGAAAGCGAGCGTGGAACGAACGATAACGAATACGAATGTGTCCGAATAATAATGACGAAAATGAGACAAAAAAGAAAAAATAAAGGGTCGAAAATAAAAAAAGGTAATAAGAAAGAAGTATACAAATATGTGATGATACAGGAAGAAAGACAAAGGAGAAGAGAAGTGGGTGGTGGATATAGGGATGGGAAAGGCAGGTGCGAACATTTCCAGGCGGAGCTGTGAAGCTCATCACTTAAATCTGGTTTTTATTGAAGTCTTTGATGATTTTGATAAATTAATAAACTGAAAAGGCTAATAATGTACATGAATAATGTAATAACACAGGCTCTAGAAATGGATCGACTTTCGAGAAATAATCGATTTTCTCGCTTCAATATTCGTATTTAATGTCAAACCTTTTGCAATGTTGTTTTTTTTTTAAGAAAATGTCGATGTATCTTCACAGCATTGTAATGTATTCAGCTATATAAATCTAACACTGAAAATACTAGAAATATCTGCAAAATGTATTCTCAATGTTCAGGTTTCGAGTCAGTAGACGAACATTTTTTATACGCGGCCAATGCTGCTAGAATAACTCAAATTATAACAAACACTTTTGGTGAATTTCATAATATTTAGAACAAAAACGCTCTATTAATTAAATGCTTTTCAGCTCCCTAAAAATATTGAAACCCGTTAAAAACAGCCTTTGTTGGGCCTCTGAACCCTCCCTTCTGAGAATGCAAAGTTCAAGAGCCGGTGGTCCCTATCGTGGTGACGGAGCATCGTGGCAAATTCACCTGCCGGTGCGGCGCTGCGATGTGGGCAGAGCGTTGGGAACGGATCACCTGATGAAAGAGGGGTGGGGGGAGGGCGCGCGTGCAAACGGCCCAGGGCGGAAGCGTGAGCGACGCGATGTCCGCCAAGTGGCCACTTGTCTTCAAAGCAAAACAGGGCTGAATAAGGTAACAGAGTGTCTTGATGTAGTTCAAAGCGATGTCCGCCTGAATTAGCCTGAGAACCAGCACTTTCGCTTTCTCTGTAGAAGTCCTAACTTTAGAGTTTCGACGAACGCTGCTTTGCGATTCTTGCTACGTGACTAGATAGGATTTGCTGCTGTGGGCTGGCTGCTTTGATCGGTAATTTCCCGTGGTTTCTCCAATCAACACTATAGGAATTCCCGAGCAGTACCGTAAAAACGGGCTTCAGATCCCGTGCGATCTTTCCCTCATTTTTTGGCCAATCCTCACCCATTATTTTTACACACTTACACTTACTGCGCTACAATACTGAGAGATCTCTCGGGAACAAAGTGCTTGAGGCGACTGGGGCATAAGCCCTCGAGGCGAGATACCCGGAAAAGGAAATCTCTTGCAAGCCGATCTTTAGGCCGGCGCAGGATCTCGCTATCCAAGGGTAAGATCACCTCCTCCCAGAAGAAACATTTATTACAGTAACGGAACTAATGTCCGTAACCGTTTACGTGCCCGGAAACATCAACCAATCAGTCAGTCAGTCAATCAATCAGTCAATCAATCAGTCAGTCAGTCAATCAATCAGTCAATCAATCAGTCAGTCAATCAATCGGTCAATCAATCAATCAGTCAGTCAGTCAATCAATCAATCAATCAACGCGATGATGGCGATCCGTGGCGTATCAATTGCCTTGTGTAGGCAGGGACGTGGTTTTATGTTCTCCCTCGTTCAATTTTTGACAAAGAAATGTATACAATATGAAGATTAATTAATATTAATGGAACGCATAGTAAGCTGTCCATGGAATTGTGAGATGACCCCTCGTGCACTGGTCATCCTGCTCAATGTCCATTTTTGTACAAGGAGTTTCAATTCACTGGCGATCCATGTGGAATTTGTGACGGACAAAGCAGGTCCGCGGCAGATTTTCTCGAACGTTCCTCCTACCTCTCAATACCCCATTGTTACATCATTCATATTATATGTTCGTAATGCTATATCTATCAAATCAATTATCAACGGCTTAGGTGTGTGTGGATATTAATTTCATGTCACAGCAGTGCGTCTGACCGGGAGGTCGTAGGTTTCGAGTCCCGATGAGGGCAGGCATTTTTGACACTAGCTACGTAGCTAGGTCAAATGCAGCTGCTGTCTGGATGAGAAATTCAAGAGTCGGCTGCTCTGTGTTATTCAGTATAAATTAATAATACACGTCGTGACATCATTAAACAAGAACTACGGTTCATTTCCAATATATTTGTATGCTTCGCAAATTATCTGACTCTATATATCTGTTATAAAAAATACCTAGTTACAAGTTACATATGATGCTGGTGATGCATTTGATATCAATGGTACCCTCAATTGTCTTTTCAATGCACCGGGGGAGCACAACAATATCACATGAGGCCGGAGACGATTTATTCATTTCAGCGACTTCATCTCATCACTCTGGCCGGAAATTTTTTCTGATTTCTCCGATAAACACCATGCGAGTGCCTGAGTAGTATCCCAACAAACGGGCCACGGACCGCGCGCGATCTTTCCTCCCTCTTCCTTGTCCTATCCTCACCCCTAACTTAACAAACACTTACGTGAATTATACTACTCAGGAGACCGATCTGGAGCTTAGAGTTTGTCCCGGCTAGGGCGGTGTCCCGCTGATGGAAAATACCTGGTTGGGGAAAAACCCAGCAAGCTGACTTTAAGAATCTCACCGTCCAGCGGGGGAAGATCACTTCAATCCCTGCGAAAATAACACTCACGACACGTATGAAAATAATGACAATAACATTTGTCGCTCCCGGACACTTCAAACAATCAATAAAATGAATAATCCATATTAAGTATGGCATAAGACTTGAGCGCTAACATTGTAATTAAAAATATTAAATAACTTATAATTGAAGGAATCCAAATATTGTGATGTTTAGTATTTAGAACGCTTATCATATGTGTATCTGTGAAGTATCGCTAGTTTGAATCCGCTCTCAGGCAGCAATGTTTTCGCGTAGTGAATGATTCATCTTTTAGCAACAGTTGTGTTCGAGTGCCAGTTCTCTCCGTTAGGGATAAGGTCAAGAAGAGAAATGGAAAATATGAATGTTCAGAAAATGAGTAGAAATAATGGAAAAAAATAAGACAAGAAATGAAGTAGATGAAGGATAGAAGTTAGCTAAATCGAGCGTTCCGACGTTTGTGGGCATGTGGCAAGTGGGATTCGGCTTTTCATGGAGAATAACACGGAGGAAGAATGAAAACGCATAGAAAATAAGAAACCGAAGATCATAAGAAAAATTTTTAAAAAAAGTACAAGAAAAGGGGAAAAGTGTAAAAAGGAAGAAAAATAAAAAACAAAAAAGGGAAGAAGATAGAGATGGAGGAGAAAGAGAACAAAGAATAACAAAAAGAGTCAACAAAGAAAGAGCAGGAGAAGAGGAAAATTAGAAAGAGAAGGAGGAAGGTAAGCAGGAAAAGGAGGTGGAAGATAATAAGAAGAAAGAAGATGGGCAGAAAAAGAAAAGGAAAATGAGCAAGAGGTGGAGGGAGGAGGAGGAGGGAGGAGGAGGGAGGAAGAGGAGGGAGGAGGAGGATGGAGGAGGAGGAGGGAGGAGGAGGAGGGAGGAGGAGGAGGGAGGAGGAGGGAGGAAGAGGAGGGAGGAAGAGGAGGGAGGAAGAGGAGGGAGGGAGAGGAGGGAGGAAGAAGAGGAACAGGAAGAGGAGGGAGGAAGAGGAGGAGGAAGAGGAAGAGGAGGAGGATTATTAGCACGAAGAGGATGAGGAGAAATGACTCCAAGAAGAGGAGAACGAAGAAGATGAGCAGGAAGAGGAAGATAAGCAACAGGAGAAGAGAGATGAGCAAAAGGAAGAGGAAGATGAGCAACAGGTGAAGAAAGATGAGCGAAAGGAAGAGGAGAGGAAAATAAGCAGGAAGAGAACGAGAAGAAGGAAAATGACTCCGAGGAGGAGGAAAACGAAGAACATAAGCAGGAGGAGGAGAAAGATGAACAGACAGTAACAGATGAGCAATAGAAGGAGGAGAAAGGTAAGTAGGAAGAGAAGGGGGAAGAAGAGCTCACGGAGAAGGGGAGGAAGGTGCAAAGCATACTGGAGCAGACAGAATGGGGCTGGTGTCCGTCCGTCCGTTCGGGTGAGCCTAGGCGACGCACAGTGTGTAATTTGGGCAATCTATGCGCTAGAAATTCAAAATTTCAACTTAACCAAAACAGGTAACGTGTTTTGTATTTCGATTCTATAAAGTCCAGAGCACTTAAGTAGGTAATAGATTTCATAAGTGTTGACAGGCACAGCAGATGAGTGTGTCTAAACATTCTACAACTTGACTCGATTCGTCGATGCTCTGATTCATTGATTCTCTGATTCATACGTTTCAGTACAGCAAGTTCGCTTGATCGGTGTGCATCTATACTTACATTGAAGTTTTCGTTCATTAACTAAGTGTAATCTGTGTTACTTTTCCTAAATATTGCTGCCATTATTATTAGTTAATGGGCATCTGATGACTTTAAAAATACGCTTTAAAAGGTGAGTAAATTTTATTCAGCGGAAAATTCATTTTGAAAGTTTATCGAAGATTTAGTTTAGAATACCCCAGAATTCTTTTTTGATGTTATACTAGTATTAAATCTTGTTATTTAAGGAACTGATATATGAAAAAAACATTTCGCATAAATTTGCGAATTCATTTACTTTTTTTTTTTTTTTTTAATATCGTGTTCAATTTCCCGCACGGCGCTTTTCAATATATGGGTCAAATATACGGTGCGGCGCGGCGAGGGCGTAAGGCAACCTTTGACCGATACGACTTGGTTGCCCGACTGTGATACACACCGCCAGGGAGCGCCTGCTCCGTTAGCTCCGCTGCGCTGCGTCTATTACGAGGCGCCGCCGCCGCAACGTTCAAGCGCTTACGCGCCTCGCGCCTTTTTTATTCCGCCCCATCTGCGATTTATGGAAGTTAATGAAGGATCCCTTTTTCTCTGTCCGACCCAAACGGCACCCCAATTCGGGGTGCCATTTATTTGCACGCGGAGAGAAACAGCCAGGGGAACTGTTCAAACTGGCGGGTGGAGAATGAGAACACGAGGGGAGCGGACAGGATGATGAGAAAAGGTTATGAAAGTGCTTAGAAACAATAAGAATAACTGAAACAAATATGCTAATAAATTAAATTATTGATCATCACAATTAAACATACCATATTTTTAAAATTTAGAGTGCAATATTACTTTTAAGGAGTTATAATGGTTTAATTTTGTTGTGACAAAATTATTCAAAATAAAGTCCTAGTTTCTTGTTTAAATGTTTGCAGAAATATGTAAAATATGGGGTATGATAAATATAACTAATAAATAAAATACTTCTATATAATATGTTTTTTAATTAGAATTCATTCCAATTCTGTATCCTGTGTATGAACTGTGGACCCTCTAAAATTCTGTATTATAAAGAATAAATACTTCAGGTTTTAACTAACAAATTTTCTAAAAATGGAGCTTCTTTGGTTGTGCATATTGAATAAAAGAAGAGAAAATAGAGAAGAATATTTTCAACTGTCACCCATTCACAAAAAAACAGGCTTCATTTGATGCGAAGTATTGCCAACAAACACGTTTATGTCAATAACTAAAGAAGAAATGTTCTAGTCTCGCTACTCTGCACTCAACTGCAACTATTCATCGAATTATGTTTACACTTAAAGACGACAAAGAAACGTTTCATTTTTGATGACGGGTACGACAGCCTTTACTTTGAATGAATGCTAGGTTATATGTTCTAGATGTAGAAGCACGTCAAGCTAAAAACGTCAAAGGAGAACAAAGTCAAACATGAAGTTATGACCCCTTTAAATTCAAGTCGACAAACTTTGCTCTTTTCTCGAATTATTCATTCTGCATCTCGCGGTACCTCACTTCTCACAATATTGCCCGCGACTATATTTTTCATCCTCCTCTCTCCGCCCCTTACAAAATTTCACGCCACATTTCCGCATAAAAGCGAATTCATGAATAAATCGCTGAGCACAGCTGACAGTTGCCACCCAAACCGGGGAAGCAGAACACGCAGACATACGCGAGCTGCATGGCGCGAGCGACCACGTTTGAATGCAACTGTCAGCTGTTGCTGCAAGCCACATGCTCCTAATTCCACGCGTATTTCGCACATTGCGGAAATTTCTCAAGGCATAAGGTACAAAAGAATCGAGATAAAGTAGCTTACATCCAAGCTCCGATGTTTGCATATATTTCTTCCTACGAGTTTTCAACTACTTATTCTCATCAATGTAAAATTTATCCGCAGATCTTTTTTTATTTATCAAGAACCTACTTGTATGTTGATCGGTATTACTTGAGAGCTTCGATGGCAAAGTAGCAGTTTGTCTTTATATATCACAGCGTGCGATCCATTACCAAACAGTTTAGTCTGTTAATAAATCAGAGGGGACTATCTCAAAGATTTTTATATTTAAAAAACGAACACCTAACATAAAAAAGAGAAGACACAATTTTTTTATGATTAAGAACACTTAATTTCCTTATTTGTGAAAATAAATTTCTAAATGTATACCCATTTACCGGGTATTTCACCATTTCATTTTCGCAAAACCTGAAGAACAAATAGATAATTTGTATCTTGTTTAATGTGTATCCCCGTATGTATAGACTTCTTTGGGAACAAGACACCACTTATAGTCATAACCACATTGTCCTTACAGTGATATATCCTTTCCAACACTTCGCCAGTCTCCCAATTGACGAATTCCCAGGACAATGGCACGTCACCCATTCTTTATAAACAATTGAACCCTCTCTCCCCTTGGCTGTGAAAGTCAACTCTTAGATTCACCTCCCTTTCTTTTTTCTTGATAAAGGGAACAATGTAGGTACCACGAAGGGCCATCACTAGCTGGTAATGGGTGGGGGCATCTTCTTGGTAGGGACAACTCACAGACAAATTTAAGAACAACTCACCGGCAGTCCATTAAATATTCTTCATTTGTAATTATAACGACAGATAGTGAAATTACGCTTCGGGGTAATTAAAAAATCAAGATTAAAAATCAGTTCGGAGGAGAGGGACAGGTTTAAGGACTACCTGCACTAGAGTCTGCGATTAAAATTTTTGAAATATTATCGTTAATAAAATGTTTAATTAAAACGTTGTTGTCTGCAGAAATCAGAAGGTTCTGAGAAAACGTCTGAGTGTACAGTTCCTTAATATACTAGCAGAATTGTATTCTCAGAAATGCACACAAACTCGACGGTATAATTAAATTCACCAAGCCACGCTGCTGTTGTGACCCGAAACGGGATAGCAGGGAGGCAAGTTTCATTCAATATTTGCAGAAAATTTTGAAACCCTGCTCTTGAATGATTACAACTTATTAAGAATGACAATTTCGCAAAATTGTACTCAATCTATTAAATGACAAGTCGAAAAAGGAAGATAGTGAAATGTTAACAAAACTGTTCTTTATGAAAACGTTTTAATATCACTGTCTACAGGAATGATTTAATGTAAGATATGGAAGTTATGTTAAGAACATTATTTCAAAATGTATCGTTATTATTCTAAAATACATAATTAGATAGAAAAATATTATGTAAACATAACATGCAACATTACAATGCACGCTAAATAAATTCTGTTGTACATTTAAAGATGTTATTTAGTTTATTAAAAATTATTTGTCTTTTCAAAAAAACATAAAATGTTCCCGATGTTTTTATCATCGTTGTTCTATTTCATAATGCATCTTTTTAGTGCATCATGGATATGTTACTTTTTTTCACTCTCTTTAACAACATTTTATGGACCATGCGGAAATAATGAAAATAATTTGATTTTTTGTTCATTATGAATGATAATCAAAACAAAAATTGGTCGTAGGATATAAAACAAATAGAAAGCTTTAAAAGAGCTCGTAACGAATCTAAGACACAGGAATCATGAACCCAGAAACAGTAATCTCTTTTCTGAAAGAAATATTTTAAAGAATCTAATCAAATAAACCTTCTTGAACAGCACTGGAAATGTCCGAAACATTACATCCCACATGTTCTTCTTTAACTCATTACATAATTTAATTATTTGACAAGTTGGCTATCCAAACTATGTAGATGGCTCAAGAGCTTTGTGAGATAATTTTAACATTTTTCTCCTTCAGAGGTATGAAAGTAAGGTGTTTTATTTTTCTTTCTTATCACTAGAACGCCAAGCGACAACATTTCGGCTCCTGGCTCTACAGTTATTTACTGGACTCAAACTCTTGGTGAGTAAATAAATAAATAAATAAGTAAATAAATAAATAAATAAATAAATAAATAAATAAATAAATAAATAAATAAATAAATAAATAAATAAATAAATAAATAAATAAATAAATAAATAAATAAATAAATAAATAAATAAATAAATAAATAAATAAATAAATAAATAAATAAATAAATAAATAAATAAATAAATAAATAAATAAATAAATAAATAAATAAATAAATAAATAAATAAATAAATAAATAAATAAATAAATAAATAAATAAATAAATAAATAAATAAATAAATAAATAAATAAATAAATAAATAAATAAATAAATAAATTTAAAAAAACTGAAGTTGGGTAAGGCATGATGATTCAATTCTCATAGGTTCCATCCCATTGTCACGCATATCCACTTCTCTCAGCAGTGAATTTTGAAACTATTACAGTGTTTGATTCAGTTATTCTAAAGTTCATTGTGTAAACCATAAGTTTCTACAATATTTAGTCATACAGTTATGAATTTCAAGATTTCATTGGGTATATAACTCGCCATAGCGCTCTCCGCGATGTATCTGTCTGCAAAACATGCTCCGAGAGGCGCAGTGTGTTCTCCAACGGTTAACAGATAGCAAGGAAAACTTCTCCACTGGCTTGAAACCGCGAAGACCCCGTTCATTGACTTGAATCAGCTGCTTGTCGTGCGGGTAGTGTTTATCTGCCCCTAACTAACTCTAGACCTAAGAAAATCAATAAACTTGTACTCTTTGCCGAAATCTCTAAAACTGTTACTCCTAGAGAAAAAAATGAAAATCCAATTGTTTTAGCTAAATAAATTGAACATTATGCACTTTACAATTAAATTCCATTGAGAATTGTTTTAAAAAATCAATCCAAATTTTACAATCGCCATCTTTGGAACAAAGTGGATCAGCTTCTTGGGTTGTACACTAATTGTTCTTAGTTTTATGTAGACGAATTTTGGTTTTTTCCGCCAATTTCTTCGCGGCAGTCTTTTGTTTGTAAACTCTTCCGATTCCGGCCAATACAGACTCAAATCTTGGAAACGGACATTTCACATAAAACACAAGGAAGGTAATGGGAATGTCTTGGCGCATGAGTTGTACTCATACTTTAGTAATGAGTACATCCGATGGTAATACCGTAATTTTATGAGGCCCAGAATTACAGTCTTCACCTCGAAATATGACTCGAAACTTCACTAAAAATCCGCTATTCCCTCAAAAATTATACAAAAGACAGAAGTACAAGATAATAAACAAATGCCGCAGAGTGAATACAAAATCGAATTTGCAGTAGGCGTTTTTGTTTTCAAACATTTCATAACAAATCGTGTTCCCATAATCTACAAATATGATAGTCGCAATCCTAACTTTCCCTAAGAATCTGCCGCTCACACGAGAATCTCTATTTCAGAGCTCAGAAAGAAAAGCTCGAAGAGCAAAGTGCTAAACGGGTTCTAGTTCCATTTCGAGATAGTACCCTTTTTACATTTTAGACGTGCCAAAATTATTTTTATTACATATCATTTTTAGACGGACACTAGTAAACGCAGTTCTTTTAGGGCACACATACGTGATAAAAGTTCAATTTTTAGCACTAAGGTAAAAGTGAGACGATGCACAAGGGTTTAGATTAATCTGTGAACGCAACAAGGAAAACCAAATATTTTGGTCTAATACCACCAGCCACTACTGACCTAAATGTACAATGAAGTTATTTATTACTTTAACTAAAATGAAAGATTGTTGAAAAATAGTGTGACACCAGTGTCGTAAAAGTCATTTTATTTTGTTTGTAGGATTACCTCTCTCGGACACATGTCGCAATATTTCCTTCTCGCAAAATAAAATGTCACTTTTACACTCGCATCATTAATAACTATTTTAAATTTTACACTTAATTTACATCATATTTGATCATTTTTAAAATAAATTTTCACGTTGGGTTTGGTGCTGGCCGTATGAAAATCACTTTCTATATTATGCGTAGTTGGTTACCAGTACCTAAGCCTTATGGCCTGACCCGGCAATGGATCAAACTATTTTATACGTAGGCGCTTATGAAATAATACATTTAGGCGGCCACTACCAAAAGAGGTTGAACAATGAACACAAAGCATCGATGTTAAGAAATCGACTTAAAATGTCAATGTTAAATACATCGATGAATCAATAAAAACATCGATGTTTTGAAAACATCCACATCGATATCACATCCCTAATTCCTACTCCAATACACGGAGGGAGAAGAGGAGCGCGGCCTATCTACTACATCACGGGACGCCCCGCCCGAGGACGCCCGTTAAGCTAGCAAAGCAATTTCTACAAAACACACTTTCACTATGACTAGAATTTTGTACTACTTTTGGGCTTTTCAGATATCTCAGAATTTTTAAACTTAACGGTTTTTACAAAAATTGTTGGCTTTGCTGCCTTAGTGTTAAGCTGGCAAAGCTAATTCATCCAAAAACATTTTCTTTATATAGAAAATATTGATTTAGGGCCAAATTCTGGTTACGGAGAAAATGCGTTTTGTTGAAATGGTTTTGCCAGCTGAACGGGCATCAGGGAAGGCTAGAAGCCGTTGGACGGCCGAGCTCCTCCAGTGAGTCAGCCCAGACGGCGCCGTAATACGACTCTCGCGACGTGGCGTCCGGCACGTAGTCCCATCGCGTTCCGATGGGCCCACATGACACCTTTTATTCGCCCAATTCATGTCGTGTGAACAGCAAGAACAGCATTCGTCCAATCGCGTGGTTCTCGGAAAAGGAAAGAAGAATGCTGACGCGGCCCCGGTCGTATTGCATTTGTAAAGGTCATACGTATCCAATTCTTTACTTTCCTTGACAGAAATTTCTCCACGAGAATAATATATTCGTTGGTCGAGAGTGAAATTCACGAGGCAATGAAAAGGAAAAGATCAGATATTAATAATTAATTTATTATTCATTTATAGTATTGAATTAGAATAGATTGCAGCATTGAAATTGAAATTAATTTGAGCGTTTGTGGACGTTTGAGGCTCACCAGAGTATAAATTTAAAAAATAATTTTGTCAAATTATCATAACCTATTACAAAAGTGACGATATGTGGCAGAAATAGTACGTTTTACCCTGTCGGGTAATCAGGATCATCTGTTCCCGCAACCCTGCGACAAACGAAAATCTTCAAATCCTGATTTTCTTCAGAATATGAATACACGAGGTCCCTTAGCGGGCCTATTTGCAAACATACGGAATGAAGATTGCTGAACGTTTGAGTTCTGCGTAAAGTTCAGGATTTGACCACGAATGGTTGACTTCCAACACGTATCTCAAACGATCTCTACCCCAAGAATAATCCGGCATCATCGTTCACACCTTATTATCATCGCATCATTCTTCATTCATCATACACACAGGAAAAACAACACTAACAAGTTTTCTGCCTCAGCATACGAGAGAGCAATGCATGTTGCATATGCATGACAAATAAGTATAGCACGCCATCATCAACATCATCATAATCATCGTCACTACGAGTTCGTGATTGACTATGTCTTGAACATGTGTGTACGTACGTGTATAGAGTTTGGTCCGTTTGAGACCGTTTGCAATAGAGTACAAATAGACTGAACGCATTGCAAAGTGGTGCGACAATATAAATAATACTTACGTAACTGGTACAGAAAGTGAGTCGTTTGCAAACGAATTATATATTAGTATTTTGAAATGAGTACGCCAAAGACAAAACGTACTACTTGCATATTTATCGCTTTGTAGGGAATTAACAAAACTTACAAGATCTCTTGGTATCATTTGCAATACCGAGGCGGAAGGTTTGTTGATTCATTTGGCCACAAAATTTTTATTTTGGAAGCTACCGGGAAGACCTACGGTTCGATTCCCGACACTAGCCACATAGCTAGGTCGATGGATGCGAGATGCAAAATACGGATCTCAACATTTAGCGAGGGAAGATCACAGCCACCTCCCGTGATGAAACATGCACGACACTTATGGGACTAGTGACCTTAGTCACTAATCAATCAAAAAAAAAAAAGAACTAACCGAGGTACTATAATAAGAAGGAGGGAGTTCAGGTTGATGCTGCCGCTCGCTGGCCCCACTTCTTCTCTTCGCTCTCTGCCGTGTCGCGCCTCGCCCGGTCTGTTTGCAGGAACACAAACCGTGAAGACGAAATTTATTTCGAAGTATGAGCCGTGCGGACACTTTTTCTCTGCTTTATCACTGACCGGGAGGTTTTCGGTTTCGACTCCCCACGATTATGAATTTTCGATACAATTGGCATAGACAGTGCCCTAAGAACATTTTTATCAGCTGGCTGCTCTAATTGGTAGTTCTCCGTGATTTCTATGATCAATATCAAGCAGTAACCTAACAAACGGGCCAGAAGCCGGCAGATCATTTCTTCCTAATATTTGTCCCTTCCTCTCAACTTAAAAGTACAAGTACTTGACGTACTTACATGTACTTGACTACATGTCAAAATATCCGTCTAGAACTTGGAGTTTGTTCAAACTGAGGCGGGGCATCGGTAAGGGAGATACCTAGACGGGAAGCCTCAAAAACCATCGAGGAGGTCAGCTGACCTTGCACTCTGCCGGGGAAGAAACTTCGTCACCTTCCGTGGTAGCATGCATTACACTCACGGAAGTAATGACCTCAGTAGATGTCGCGACCAAAAACAACGAATACTCACGCGCCCGGAGAAACTCGAAGGAATAAAACTGCCCTTTATCCCCAACGTGAATTGACCGCGCCCGCAGCGCGCCGAGTGGAGTGGGCGCCCGGGACACGAGAGCAGCTGCGGTGGCGCCGGCGGAATATGAACGGGGACCTCTCGACCGCCGCGGACGGCGATTAAACCACCTCTCGCCCGCAGACAGGGCGGGAGGGGAAAATTTTTAATTATCCGACGCTCGACCCGGGCTTCGATCGCTGCCGGCGGTGGACGGCTGCCATGCACAGGGGGCGGGGCGCGGGGGCGGGGCGCTGGATGAGGACGCACTGAGGTGGAAACGGGGATGCGCTCTGTGATGCGGTCGGGTGGAGAGTGCGCGTGCAGGAGTAGAACGTGGCACGGAGAGTGTATGGAGGATACGGGAGCAAGGATGAAAACCGGGCAGAGAGAGGTTTGGATCGGGAATTGAGGAGCGGAGATGACAGAGCAAACAGTGACGCGGACGAGGTGGCGGGTAGGTAAGGCAGCCGGGTAGGAAAACTGACGGGAGTGCAGACTGAGCCGAAGCGAAGAGGGCGACGAAAGGACAGAAAGGGAGTTGAGGTGCACTTGAAGAAGATGGATGGACAGGGCAAGGAATAAAAGTGGAGGACAGAGAGGAAAATCTGGAAGGGAAGGCAGGATCGGACAGTCGGGTGGGACGGACTGGAGGGTGGGAGGGAGGATGGGATGGGATGTACTGGACGGACAGAGTGACGGGCGGAAGGGTAGGGCAGAGAGGAGGGAAGAACGAGAGGGATGGATGTGAAAGGTCGGGAGAAACTGACGGACGGAAATGCGGGATGAGACATTCGGGAGGGGCTGACTTTTCGGAGAAAGGGCGTCAGGAAGGGCGGCGGCGATGGTGTATTGGTTAGCGTATCGGACTGTTATACCCAAGTTCGCGGGTTAAAGCCCGATCGAAGCCGTGCATTTTTAAGAATGAAAAAAATCCTTCGTACGCCTTCATTTGGAGGGAAAGTACAGCCGGCAGTCCCATGTTTATTGGTTTACTGCATGTAAAAGATCCTCAAGCCTAAATGACGCCTCTGAGGTAAATTCAAATCGCCTGTTTCTCGCCCAGGAAATACCTCCTTTCTCTGCTAGTTGGTGAAAGGAACGTAGCGAAATTTGCGTGGTCAGACGGAAGAGAAGGCTTCATGGCCTGAGTCTCGTCACGTAAAATAAGGCACCAATTCAATTCAACATGGAGAAAATTAAAGGGAGGGGCGGACGGGACATCCGGAAGATGTATGATGTGCAGAACGAACGAACGGAGGGAAGGTTTTGTAAGAAAAGATCAAGAAGTGCTGGCAAGGAGAAGGGAAAAGAATGGGAACAGCCGGATATCGAATTGGTAATATCCAGTACGCCAACAGAGGACGCGTTGGAAGGGGAGTGAACTGGGCGAATGAATGTAAAATTAGGGCGAGGGAAGGGAACAGAAATGGAGGTTAGAGAGAGGATGATAGAAGGGCAAAATAGGGCTCCGATGTCCAGTTGCACAATAAGCCTACATATTTACGCTCTGAATGCACAAACTGAAAGGTTTTTGATCTGAACCGAGTCAAGCACGTCCTACATGGAATAAAACTTCGAATTAAATTAATAAAAATAACGATGTCATTAAATCAAATTAAAGGAAATAGATCTACACAAATAAAATGGAGTTGAGTTTGCAATTTGATTTAAATCCCAAGTAAAGTTACAGCATCATCAGAGCTGTCACGCTTTTGCAACGACATTTTGTCGATAACTTAGTCTGTCATATTTGAAAGCCTCACCTTTAAAAACTGGTTTCAAGTCATTTCGCGGTACTATTGGGCTCTCCCTTCACACGCTGGCTTAGTAAAACTGCTTTTTTATAATGTGGGACAGTTTTGACACTGAATATGAAACAGTTTGTGCAGTGCTGTTAATACATGCCTGCGTAAAACACATCGATGCGTTTGCCTTCAAGAACACTTCGATAAGTTGAACGTAAAAGTATTCGAAGATAATGTACTTTTTTACGCCGAACATTTCGCTAGAGGAACTCGTAGTTGTTTGCAGCATCTCTACTCTCCGACGCTTGGAAAAGGAGATTTTCTCGAGCCAAATGTGTGTGTGTGTGTGTGTGTGTTGATGAGCCAAATGAGAATGGATAATCGATCCTAAAGAGAGGAAGTGTGGTGTGGGTGTGTCAGGAAGGGTCGCTCTTGGTTGCTTGGTGGCCCATTGTCTAGTGCACTGCTTCAGCATTCAACTGGAATTGATCAGAGGAAAGCACAGAAACGAGAGATTGGAGCAGATAGCATTCAGGAATATCATATTATCTAGGCAGTAGACCTATTTGATTGGAATAGAAATGATTGCCCTCACGATTTGATTGATTGTAATTTTTTTCTGATGCATCAACTGCTATAGACAATAGCCTTCTTGATATGATGTACAAGTATGGTATATCCCGGAAGAGCGCGGTGTTCAGAAATAACATGAGATCCGGCGCCGACCTACAAGTTAGGTTGTCAGATTTCCCTACTTCCGGGTACCTCCGCCAACAGGGTGCCGTCCACAGGGTGCCGTCAACAGGGTGCCGTCCACAGGGAACCGTCGACAGGGAACCGTCGACAGGGAACCGTCGACAGGGAACCGTCGACAGGGAACCGTCGACAGGGAACCGTCGACAGGGACCGTGAGAGGTGGCTCAGGGCATGCACTGATGACACTTCAGTCCCTCTGACTCGGGCGGAAAGGCGAGATGAGAGAATGATGAGGAAAAATCGTGCGCATTCTGTGGCTCGTTTGTTATTGTTCTGCTACGGCATTTGAGTATTATTGGTAGAGAAACCATAGGAAACTACTGATCAGAGCAACAGGTCGCTAGCATGATCCTCCACTCAGCGGCTGAATGCGACCTGATTCTCTGGCTTGTGACGAAAAATCGCCCCCGTTGAGACTCGAATCCTAGGACTCCCTGGCCAGAGCTGCAACCTAGGCAACAGGTATTGCCCTTAGACATCTCAGCTGGTAGAGATTTGAATCTAGATCTTGACAACAAAAAACCTTTCTGCCTCGGGTAAAATTTATGATCAATTTCCTTTGTCACTGACCTTCGGGCATTACGCTGCAACTATGTCACACGTTTCGACACATTTTCTAAATCGAAAGTTTTCTTTGAATTTGAGGCGAAGGAGTTTTATCGAGTAACGAAATTTAATGGAGCAAACATCTGCGTTAGGTGTCTAAAATAAACATTTTTTACATACAACGTTAGAATGTATTTACGTAAATGTCGACTTTAATACGCAAATAGGATAAATAACATAACTGATACAAAACGTAGCAAAGTAACTTCCCTTGAATCAGAAAAAAATCATATGATATCACCTCTAAAATTTTACTATTTAAAGTTTGTTTCGAACATCTGTAAGTATGGAAGAAAGAAATAAAGCTGTTTGAACATGAACACAAAACCATTTCGTTCTAGATTATACATGCATGTTGATTAAGTTAAGGAAAGTAAATAAATGTTTAACTTCACCGTGACCGACAGCAAAATTCAGCGTAGGGGTGACTCACCTGAAAAAGAGAAAATAAAGTCATCCTTCATTGCACAATAAACATTTCAAGCATTCGGTACACTCTACGACTATCTGCCATCTGCCACCTACCATCTACGTCTTCATCTTTTTGAAAGCATTCATGCAAACTCATTGCTCAGTTCCCGCATTTTAGCACTATTGAAAAAATTCTCCCCTGACTTTTTAAAGTTATTTATTGTATATTAAGAAACTGTTTATTTGGTAGCGTAACAACTACGAGATCAATAGCGATATCTGAAAGATTTTATACTTTTCGCAAATACAATTCTTTTAAAATTTCATATTTTGCAATGAGTTTTTCCAGATTTGATTTTATTATTAAACTGCTCTTGGGAAATATTTTTCTTTGGAATTTAGTAATACATTTTAAGGTAAGTTCAATTAATCAGTGACTTTTGTAATTGAACAGGTGTCCGAAAAATGATATCTCACAAGCCTAGATATCGCCAGATATAATCAATTACAATTTTAGAGACAATAGCACAATTTTTTAAGTTTTCTATTTCGGGCCTCTCTGTCAATGATGGATCGAAAGATCACCTTAGGGAACGATTACATAGAAGATTGATAATTCAACACGTTATTTCGGTATCAGCATTCGGTTCAGCGATACCGGGATAGCCGAGAGCATTTATATGACTCCGAGCATGGAGGCGTACGAATTTATTTTTCACACCTGTTCTCATCTATTTTTGGCCTTGTCAGTCTCTGTCGGGTTTGTTCTATTCTGTTCATTTTCCTTTTCTGTTCAGTCCAGTTCCGATCAGTCCAGTTCAGTCTAGTCCCGATAAGCGTTCCGTACCCTCCGGAAAGGTGTCCTGTCTAATCTCCAAAGTGTGCCCTGCCCAGTCTCGAAAGGGTTAAGTCAAGTCTCAAAAGGCGTCCCGACCACTCCCGAAAGGGCTATGTCTAGTCCCATAAGGCTTGTCATTCCATCCCATCCTATTTCATTTGGCGGAATCTCATCTCACAACAACTCTCGGTAGGAAGTACTTGGGTCGGTGTGGCAGTGCCATCTATCAGCGAACACAGGTACTGTTTCGATTGTTCGCTTTTAGCTGGGAGACGTCATTTAGTCGCGTCCTTTTGACGAACAATTTCGGAGAGTTAGCAAATGCGAGCCAAAACACTAAGGTTCTACCGCCTCAAAAGTTTCGTAGGTACAAAGTTCTGCCTCCATGCTGGGACAGACATTAACTGGCGACATTTTCCTTCTAAATAAAAACATACTAAGGATATTTTCACACTTTAAAAATATTTGCTCAGTAATAGTGTTCGGTACAAAAACATTTACAGAATTCGCATTTGTGAGTTATATCTTCTAAAGCATTATTGATACATGGCACAAAGACAAGGAATCACACCTCTTTTTATCCTACGTACATGTAGAGTAATTTAATCCCTTATGCATAAGAAGATATATTTACAAAAACATCCTCAACCATGAATAAATTTTTAATAGTATTATCCGATTACAATTAAGGCACCCATTAAGAAAAGGAGCTAATCTACATAATTCACAATATCAATTTATCAATGATTCGATTATAAAGCCATTGAATTTGTCAATAATTTGATGTTTTGAATTTTGTGGGTTAGATCTGCCTCTCGCTTGTTGGATAAATAGATGTTTCATTTCTGAGAAATATTAAAACTTCAAATTGAACTTGGTAATTAGCAATTAAATATTTCCCTTTTTTGTAGTACCTTGGATTAAACTATGAATAATATACTTATTCTGTTGAATGTTTATTAAATTCTAATATAACTCGCAATAATATTTTGTTCAATGATTTGTAATTACAAAGATTTTTCCTTTTGTCTTATGTGTACGCATTTTCAATACCCATTTTAATCGAA